>JAQQSZ010002039.1:0-14885 GCA_028646595.1 Phalanger gymnotis | reverse complement strand
GGGATAGGTTAGGAAGAAGCAAAATATAGTTAGTCTTTCACAACATGAGTATTGTGGAAGGGTTATACATAATGATACGCATGTGGCTCATGTTGAATTGCTTGACTTCTTAGGGAGGGTGGATGGTAGAGAGAAATGTAGTAGGAGAAGATGGCAACTGACAGTGTCAGAGGCTGCGGAGAGGTCAAGAAGGTGAGGACCAAAAAAAAAAAGGTGAGGACCAAGAAAAGGTCATTGCATTTGGCAATGGAGAGATCATTTCAAACTTTGAAGAGAATACTTTCAGTGGAATGATGAAGTCAGAAGTCAGATCAAGTGAAGGGACAGGAAGTGGAAGTACCTAGTGCAGACCAATTTCTCAATTTTAGCTAAAATTTCAGCTCTCCTCTGAGAGACATAGGGTAATAGCTAGCAGGAATTGTCAGATCAAATGAAAGTTTCTTAAAGATAGGGAGACGGGCATTATTGTAGTTAGGAGGAAAGAAGGCAGTAGATAGGAAGGGGTTGGAAATAAAAGATAGAGTGGGGGATGATAGTAGGGACAATCTGTTGGAGAAGACAGTGGGAGAAAATGTGTAGGTAGAAAAATCCTAATCTGTTTTCCTCCCAAAAAATCCCTCACATACTTGGAGATAACTTCAAATTTAAAATCCCAAGTCTTTTCCTCCACAGGTAAACATCTATAGTACTTCCAACCGATCTTTAAATGGCATGATCTTAAAGTCTTTCATCATCCTGGTGACCCTTGCTGGACAGGGCTTAACTGATCTCAGCTCAGCTTATCAAAATAGCCCAATAACCTCTTCAAATGTCTGTTTTATGAATATCTATAGCATCCTGGTTACCCTCCTAACACTGTTCATCTTATCA
The DNA here is from genome assembly GCA_028646595.1 of Phalanger gymnotis. Classification (NCBI taxonomy): domain Eukaryota; kingdom Metazoa; phylum Chordata; class Mammalia; order Diprotodontia; family Phalangeridae; genus Phalanger; species Phalanger gymnotis. The sequence continues at coordinate 14,015 of JAQQSZ010002039.1, read as the reverse complement.
ATATCCTCCGTAACATTTGACTTAAAATACTCCAGGTGTGGTCTGAGGAAGGCAGAATACAGGGGAGATGTCACCTCTTGTCTTCAGGACACTATGTTTCTCTGAATGTAGCTTTGACAGCATTAGCTTTGGTAACTACTATGTGATTCAATTCGTTGCGAATTTACAATACACTAAAATCCCCAGATCTTTTTTATTCGAACTCTTATCTATCCATCTCCTCCATCTTGTAATTGAAGCTAATGTTTTGAGCCCCAGCATCAAGCTTTACTTTTTTTTGCTATTCTTATATTTGGGCCATTGAACTATTTTTCCTGTTGAGATTTTTTGAGATCTTGGTACTATTTTCTAGTGACTTAGTCATCCCTTTCAGTTTCATGTCATTTTCAAGAATTTATTGAGGGGCAGCTAGGCGGTGCAGTGAGTAGAGCACTGGCCCTGGAGTCAGGAGGACCTGAGTTCAAATCCAGCCTCAGACACTTGACACATTACTAGCTGTGTGACCTTGGGCGAGTCACTTAACCCCAATTGCCCTGCCAAAAAACAAAACAAAAAAAAAAATACTTGAAGAATTTATTGAACACTTTTAAGGACTAGAACTGATCTTGGCCCATACAAATGAAGTACGTCGGTCTCTACCCTCAGGAAATTTACAGTATACTGTGAGGTTACTACTTCTTAGGCAGCTACTTTTACTGCTAAAGACAATCACAGCCTTAATTATAGCCCACCTTTCTATATTGCTGGACAGTTCAATTTTCTTGCAATTCTTCGAGTATTGACAATGCAATTATTATTATTATCCCATTTTGCAAGTAAGGAAACTGAGTTTAAATGACTTAATTAGGATTACACAATAAATATCAGAGTCGGTTCGCAAACTTACATGTTTTGTCTACAAAATCAATGCTTTTTCCATTACGTCCCTCAGAGGCACACTTTCAGAAATGATATCACTTAAATTATCTTGAGCTAGCTCATATCAACAACCACCGATAATTATTCCTACCTCCCCCCAGACACACAAACCAACTGGCTTCCATCAAGAGCCCCCGTTCTCCTAACTCACAAAGGATGAGACACTGGACCAATTCCCTGGACTGGAAGAAAACACACACACTCAAAGAACAAAGAGAAGGTAAGGCAAACCAATGCATACTTCAAGGGTAGAATTCCCCAGAATTATAGTTATTTGTTATAGTTATTAATATTACTATTATTATTAATAGCTAGCATTTATTTGGCACCTACTATATGCCAGGTGTTTTGCTAAGCTCTTTACAAATATTATCTCTTTTGATTCTCACAATCATCCTGGGAGGTAGGTGATATTATTATCCCAATTTTAGAGCTGAGGAAACTAAGGCAAACAGAGGTTAAGTGACTTGTCCAAGGTTACATAGCTAGTATCTGAGGCTGCAGGCTGAGGCTGAAGACATGAAGCTCAGGTCTTCCTGACTCCCTGCTCAGTGCTCTATCCACTGCATCACCTAGTTGCCAGATTAAGCTCATTGGTGCTATCTTACTCAACAAAGAGAGACAAGCACCCGCCCTCAAGTCAGGAGGACCTGAGTTCAAATCTGGCCTCAGACATTTGACGCTTACTAGCTGTGTGACCCAGGACAAGTCACTTAACCCCAACTGTGTGCCTCGAACAGAGAGAGAGGGAGGAAGGGAGGAAGAGAGAGTGCTTCCGAGAATGAGGTGCTAGTCCCTTTGTGTTTTCCCCAGGTCAAACCACATCTATCATGTTGAATTCTGGACACCACATTTTAGGAAGGCCGTTGATAAGGTGGAGAACCTTCAGAGGAGGGCAACTAGGAAACTGACTTTGAGTCCATATCATTAAAAAAATTAGATGAAAAAACTAAATATGTTTATTCTAGAGAAAAGAAGATACCAGGAGAACTGGAGAGCCGTCTTTTAGTGCTTGAAAGGTTATCTCATGGAAGAAGGATTATGTTCAGTTTTGTCCCAGAGGTCAGAACTAGGAGTAAATGCCTCGAAATTGACAGAAGGTAAGTTTAGGTTCAATCTCAGGACAATTTCCTAAAAATCAGAGATGGGTTGGCTTGAAAAACATTCATTTTTCCCTCCTGGACGTCTTCAGACAAAAGCTCACCTCTAATTCAATTCTAATAAACAAGAATCTTTTAAGAATCTACTCTGTGCCAAGCCCTGTGTTTGGCGCAAAAGGTACAAAGATGGAAAACAATATAATCCTTGATCTTGAAGGAGTGTTCATTTAAACAGGAGGGACAAAACCACGTATAGGAATGGATATGATAAAAGATAGAATGCAATAGCCACGAAAGGAGAGACCCAAAGTGCTGGAGGTTTTAATGGAACATAAGCTGAACGTGATTCAGCAGGGTGCTCTGACTGCCAAAAAAGTGAATGCTTTGCTAGGCTGCAAAATGAGGGGGAGGGGACAGTAATCATCCTTCTGTACCCTCATTAGACCATATCTGGAGTACTATATTAAGTGCCTGGTGCCACTTTTTTTTTGGAAGAACATTGACAAATTGAAAGACATAAACAAGAGGATGTCAAACCAGGATGTCAAGGGCACCAGAAATCATGGATCAGTTGAAGAAATTAGGGATGCTTAGAGTAGAGATTTAATGGGGACATAATAGTTGTCTACAAGCATTTGGAGGGCTATTATATGGAAGAAGCATTTAGACTTGTTCTCCTTGGCCCCATGTGGAAGAACTAGTAATGATGGGTAGCAGTTGCAGCAACAGATTTTTATTCAAAATAAGGAAAAACATTCTAATAATCCGAAGTGTCTCAAAGCAGAGTAAATTACCTCAAGATGGAGTAAGTTCCTCTTTACTTTAGTTCTTCATACTGAGCTTGGATGACTTCTTTGTTAGGGATTTTGTTGTTATTCGATTGTTTCAGTGTATTCAACTTTTCGCAAGCCCATTTGAGGTTTTCGTAACAAAGATAAAATGAGTGGTTTGCCATTTTCTTCTCCAGCTCATTTTACAGATTAGGAAACTGAGGCAACCAGGGTTAAGTGACTTGCCAGGGTCACACAGTTAATAAGTATCTGTGACTGGGCTTGAGCTCGGGTCTTCACAACTCCAGGCTTGGAATTCCATCCACTGTGCCACCTAGCTGGCCCTTGTCAAGGATACTGCAAAGACAATCACTTTCTCTTTCCTACTCCTAATTTCTTATTTGAATAATCTTGTGTCAGATTTCAAAGGATATCATTTTACTTTCCTCCTCCCATCATCTCTTTAGTCCTCCAGTATGTTTCTTTTCTTTTTTTTTTTTAAAGAATTCTTCCCTCGGGGCAGTGCAGTGGGTAGAGCACCGGCCCTGGAGTCAGGAGAACCTGAGTTCAAATCCAGCCTCAGACACTTGACACACTTACTAGCTGTGTGACCTTGGGCAAGTCCCTTAACCCCAATTGTCCGGCCTTCCCCTCTCCAAAAACAAATAATAATTCTTCCCTCAAAATTTTTAGGCTTTATTTTTTAATGGCCCCTTTACTAGGTATAATATGAAAGCTTTAACGGATTTATCACTTCCTTACATCACCTTAACACTGAATCATCCTTTACATTTTATTTGCTTTTAATTCTAGATTACTTTGTTTCCTCTCCATCCATATCAACCTTGGCAAGACATTTAACCTCACTGGGTCTCAGTTTCCTTATTTATAAAATGAAGGGGATGGACTACAGTGCTTAGACTATAGCAAGGTCTTCATAAATGCTTGTTGACTGATTAGCTGGCCTCTGAAGCTCCTTCCAGCTCTATATCTATGTTCCTATGATCTTTTCCTAGATATAGAGTTATCATGAGGAAAAAAAATGAAAGTTTCAGATTTTATTGAAAAATCAGCTTTCATGCTGATGAAATAAGCTCAGCTTTGTTAGGTGAGGCAGGCAAATTTCCTTTACTTTTTAATATATTGCATTCCAGGCCCTTCTTTCATTTTTTGTCTTCTTTGAGAAGTGTTTGGGCTTTGAATGAATGTTAGTTGACGTGAAAATTGCTTCCTTCTGGATGCTTATAAAACTCTCTCCCTGACTATGAAGTTCTAGAAATTGGTAATTTTATTTCTGGATAAGTTAAACTTCAGATGCCTCCCTCTCAGAATCCTAAGATCTGGTCAATTTTCACTCTTCCCTGTTTCCAATATTTCTAAACAGTTTTCTTGTATTATTTCCTGGAATGTTGTATTCAGTCCATTTCTTCATAATTTTCTAGGATTCCAATAATTCCTTTTTTATTCTCTTAATAATATTTTATTTTTTCTAATTATATGTAAAAATAATTTTTGACCTTCATTTGAAAAATTTTTGAGTTCCAGATTGTCTTCCTCCCTCTCTCCTCTCCCCACTCCTTGAGGCAGCAAGCAATTTGATGTAGGTTATATATTCCCAATTATGCAAAACATATTTCCATATTAGTCATATTGTGAAAGAATACAGACCAAAAAAAAGAAAAAAATAAAGAAAACAAAAAATAATGTTTCAATCTTATTCAGACTCCATCAGTTCTTTCTCTGGTTGTGGATAGCATTTTTCATCATGAGTCCTTTGGAATTGTCTTGGATCATTGCATTGCTTAGAATAGCTAAGTCATTCACAGTTGATTGTGGTACAATATTGCTGTTACTGTGTACAATGTTTTCCTGGCTCTGCTCACTTCGCTCCTCATTAGTTCATGTAAGTCTTTCATGGTCTTTCTGGAAGCATCCTGCTCATAATTTCTTATACCACAGTAGCATTCCGTCACAATCATACACCACAACTTGTTCAGCCATTTCCCAGCTGATGGGCATCCCTTCAATTTCCAATTCTTTGTAACCACCAAAAAAAGTTGCTTAAATATTTTTGTGTAAATAGGAGACCAACAATTCATAAATCATCCCCTTGGAGCTTTATCCTACCCTACTATTTCCCCATTTTGCATCTGTTGCTCTGCCTGGTTTCAACTTCACAGAACAAGATGGCCCCACCCCAGGTACCCCCTAGGGTCCCCCCGCTCTGTTTACCTGCCTCCTTTCGTGTGTTGTTTCCCCCACCATTAGATTATAAGCTCCTTCAGGGCAGGGACTGTCTTTCTTTTTATTCATTGTATCCTCAGTACTCAGCACAGTATGCGGCACATAGTAGGTGCTTAATAAATATTTATTAGATTGGATTGTTCTCTAGCAATGTCTGTTTGGTTAATGCCAATCCAAGGTCTCCTTTCAGTTTTGTCATTTTTAAATTTTGCTTCATTATTTGCTCCCTTCTGTATTCTTTCATTCTGCTTAATCAGGCTATTCCTGAGTGTTCCTCTGCTTGAATGAGATGCTTCCACTGTGTTTTCTTCTTTGCCAATTATCATGTTCATCTTCTGAATTTTTCTTCTACCAGTATTACTTCTCTTATAAATAGTAGGTCTTTATATGCCTCATTGTGCTGTTAAACCACTCTGGAGATTCTTGAAATCTGCACATTATCTTTTCTAGAAATGTAGTTATTGCTGTTGCAGTCTTTTTCTCTCTTTCTGAATATTTCTCTTAGGTGGGACAATGGATAGAGCCGCCGGGTCTGAAGTCAGGAAGACCTGAGTTCAAATGTGACTTTAGATACTTACTAGCTGTGTGACCTTGGGCAAGTCTCTTAAACCTTTTTGCCTCAGTTTCCTCATCTGTAAAATGGAGGTAATAATAAGCACCTACCTTGAAGAATTGTTGTGAGAATCAAATGAAATAATAATTATAAAGCATTCAGCACAATGCCTGGCGCATAATAAGCACTAGGTAAATGTTAGCTTTTACTATTTTCTTTTGCTCCATAATACTTATTGACTACTGGAGCCTCTTGACTAAATTAATTTTTTCCTGTTAATTTTCACACAATATTTTTTCTTCTGAGGATTACTCTCCTTTTTCCTCTTTCCTTTCTGGATATTATTCTATCCTTTAAGGCATTTGTTAAAGGCAGTCCTTGGAGTATTTTAGAAAGGGGAATGCTTATCACAGAAGCCATTACCCTAAACTGTCTGCAGGTAGGGCCGATGCCATCCTCTTTGTATCCTCCACAGCGCTTCCTGCGCTGCCTCGCACATAGTAGGTGCTCAATAAAGGATTGCTGAATGAAGGAAAGCCTGCATTCATTAGATGCAGTGGAAACACGCTGAGTACAACCTTCAAGCAGTCTCATTTCTAATGTTTAATGAATGCTGGAGGAGGTGTAGAGGCTATACAGGCTAGACCCAAATCCAAAACAACAACAGTCCCTATGCAATGGAGGACATTGGGCAGCAAGGGCTTTAAGGCATGTTCACTAGGCTCTGCCTGGTACCGACCCACAGCGTGGCTTGATAAGCCTGCTTTTAGAAGTAGGTGATGCTGGGGCCCTCTTCCTCACAGCTTCAGACACTACACAAGCATTCTCTGTTTATTGTTGATTCACTGAATACTGTCTGAGAGGAGAGGGAGGAACGTGTAGGTTCAAGCCTTTCATATGCCCACTGAATTCTAGCTTGGTAGCCAGTTAGAAGGCTTTGCATTACCAGGTGGTTAGTACACACAAAGGAAACATGATGTCAGAGGAGAGCTGCACATGCTCTGAGCAGGGAAGAAAGGGCCCTTCCATCACCCGTTTCCAGAAGCAGATTCACCAGCATTCCATACAGATTCATGTTAGGCAGCACGTCACACACATAACAAGAATGAGACCCTTGTTAGCCAATGCCCTGCATTGCATATAAAAATGATTCCTTATTTTGTAATAGAGCCACAATTAGGCACAACCGCACCAAAGTCAAGGATGGAGGCGCCCAGGATGGTCCCATTGCAGGGGCAATCATGCTGGAAAATTGCTGCCTTAACCCCAAAGGAATTATGGAGGAAGACAGGCCTGGGAGAGGAATGCTAGTGGCTGGTGATCAAGGAACAAATGTACTTTGCACTTCTAAATGAGGGGTGATAAAATGCAGGGGTGGTGGTTACTACAGTTAGGAAGTACGCTGTCTAGGCTTCTCGTTACTATGATGACGAGTAACCCAGCCTGTCACAGGGGAGACTAGGGTTTGATTTCTTGATGGAGAGATCCCAATTGCTTTAGATAGAGCACTGGGTCTGCAGTCAGGAAGACCTGAGTTCAAATCTTGCCAGAGACCAGTTGAATGATCAATTATTTGCCTCAGTTTCCTAAACTATGAAACATGGATAGCAATAGAACCCATCTTTCAGGGTTATTGTGAGGATCAATTGATGTAATATTTATAAAGAACGTAGCACAGGGCCTGGCACAGAGTGAGGGAAATATAAATGCTTATTCCTTGGTTCCCCTGCCTTTGAACCCAGGATATACACAGACCACAAAGATGCATAGATGTTAACTCCCTGGGTCAGATCCCAATTTTCTGAGTGCTAGGCCTGGCTCTGGCAACAGATACTCTATAGGTGAAAGTAGAACCTTTTACTTTTATCTAAAAATCAATGTGGATAAAATGTCCATGTCCTCTTTGGGCCTTGCAGCCTTCCTCTGTAAAACAAAAGGGTTGGACCTCTGAGGTCCTTCTGCCCTCAATATTTATGTTTCTGTGATTTCTAGCACTCTCTTCCTGGATCCTGTTAACCGTGAAGGCTGCTGGCAAGAAACTATTACTGGACTACTTGGCACTTCACAATAGAACGTTGAACTCATCTCATGGAATGAATGAATGAATGAGCATTTATTAAGTGCTTACTATTTGTCAAGCATCCCCCTAAATGCTAGGGATATACTAGAAAAGAATAGTCCAGTGTCTGCTTTCTCGGAGCTCACACTCAAACTGAGGGAGACAATACATTAAAAAAAAAAAGTTCAGGGCAGATGGAAGAGCCCAACTGTACTAAGGACTCAGCACTCAGTTTGACAAATCCAAGAGGCCTTAGGTTACATCTGTGAGTCAGATGACAGTTCCAGGGACCAAAGGGCATAAACGCAGGGCAGATGGCAAGGCCTGGAGGAGGCAACATAGCAGGGCAGATGGTCAGAGCTGGTGGTCTTCCATCTCACTGGAAGGAACAGAGTTGCCATGTCAGCTTTTAAGCAGTCTGGTTGAGTTCTGGGCAGCTCCATCCAGGGTACAGGAGAAGACAAAAGAGGCAGCCCATCAATCTGGAAACCAGTCTTCCCACTAACCAGACATCCCAAACTGGATCGTGCATGGTGCTTTATTGAAACCCTCAAACTTACAGTAATTATTCCCATTTTCTTAGGGCTTTAAGGTTTGCAAAGATCTTTTATTCACAATAACCCAGTACGGAAGGTGAGTGCCAACATGATTATCACCATTTTACAGATGAAGAAACCAAGGCTCTGAGAGATAAAATGAACTGCCCACAATCACACAGCTAGTAAGTGATAGAAGCAGGACTCAAACACAGGTTTCCTTAACCCTAAGTCTCACACAGTCTCTGGTACACAACAAAGGAATAAGAGCATAATGAGGCTAACATGCTGTAACGGAAAGATTAATATATTTGAAGTCATGAGACCTGGGCTTGAAACCTGACTCGGTCATTTACTAGCAAGACTCTTCCCTGCTATAAGCCTAGGATTCCGCAGATGTAAAAGGAAAATAATGCTTGCATGACCTACCTCACTGGGTTATTTTGAGGAAAGACTTTCAAAAACCTTTAAGCAGTGGGAAATGGGAACTATTTATGAAGGTTTTTAGCAGTCTGCAGCTTCAATAGAAATGCCAGCCCACCTCCTTAAAATGATGTCATATTCTAGAGTATGTTATCCAAAGGGACTTAAAGGAAGCTAGAATCTGAACTTTGCATTTGCAGTGTTCCTTTGATATCAATCCATCACACTGAAAGCATGCCTAATATTGACCTTCCCTCCAAATACTGCTAAGAAGGACTATCCCTTCCCAAAGGCTATGTCTAAGATATTTATTCCACACAAAACCTTATTTTTTGCTCCCTGGCTTTTTTAACAGCAAGTTTCTTGAAACAGGGAGAACATTTTTCTGACCCCTACAGTATAATGTTGTAGCCATAATTGACATTCAATAAGCATTTGTGGAGTTGAAGAAATGGAAATGCTATATGTCAAAGGCATCCAAGTTTTTTCAGTTTTAGACTATGTGGTCAGAAATTCCTTCAATGTTTTAAAAAAAATTGTTAAATTCTTGTTCTTTGCAAAGCTCTACGCTAAGTGCTGAAGGAAAAAAAATTTAATTAAGACATGGTCCCTACCTTATAGAATTCATAGCCTGTAACTAAGACAAGATGACTAGGGCTTTGTTGCAGGGCACTGACATCTACAAAATTATACCAGGAAGCCATTGGAGAATTATACAGTAAGAAGGGCCACTGCAGGGAAGAATGTACAATATTATAATTCCAATGCATTAAAGAGGTGCAAAAAAAAATGTTTGGGAAGTACAAAATGAGGTCACTACTGACACACATGATCAGAGGAAAAATACATTTAGACAGCATGAATTTAATTACATAATTAATTACATTAAGCTTTGATTACAATTCTTTATTCTCCTGCAGGTTGTGCTTCTAACTCAACTTCTCTTGGAATATTTCTCCACCATGGCAAGGCCTTGTTCTCCCACTGGTGAGTTCCCTGGGGGAGTGGGAAAGTCCATTTTAGGGATGGACCTAGGTTAGCCATGCTTCAGTGTTCTCCCTACTGTACTTCTGAATCTATTGACTTGGCCTCTGTGCATCCATGTGAGCACCCTCACCCACCTCCCAGCTTTTCAACTTCCTTTTGTGAGTTGTTTTCCCCCTTAGAATGTAATCTCCTTGAGGACAGGGATTGTCTTTCTTCTCGCTTGTTATTTGTATCCTTAGCACTAAGCACAATGCATAGCACTGCCTGCCCCATTACTAATTGATCTAAGCCTTCTAATATGATGCCTAGTAACAATCCATGACATAATGATTGCTTCAAGAAATTGGTTAGACCCTCATCTCAAATAGCACTTTTGGGGGCAGCTAAATGACTTGGTGAATAGAGCATTTGGCGTGGAACCAGGAAGACTCATTTTCCTGAGTTCGAATCTGGCCTCAGACACTTCCTAGCTGTGTGACCCTGGGCAAGTCACTTTACCCTGTTTGCCTCAGTTCTCTCATTTGCAAAATGAGCTGGAGAAGGAAATGGCAAGCTGTTGTGGTCCAGGGGTTCTGGAAACTCTGAAATGGGCAAAGGGCAAAGAGCAAAGGGCGTGGGTCTGCCTGGAAAGAATTCAATCACTCAGACATTCTTTCAGTCAGGGACAAGGTTTATTGTGTTGCCAATAGAAGAGGGCCAGATTTTAAGAATCTGAGCAGTTTAGTTGGGGAAAGAAGGATACTTTTATACAGACAGACAGTGGTAAGATAGAGATGGGATTAAAAGTAGGAAACAGCCTGGAGTGGGGCCAGATGCAGACAATGAGGTCCGGGACAAAAAGGCAGTTAAAAGGATTATTGACTGGGATGGGCTGAGTGCTTCTGGAGAACAGAGATCTGGGTCCAGGTCCCAAATACAGTCTTTTCTTTTTAGGGGTCCAGTGCCAATCCCATCCCCCATCAAAACCACTCTGCCAAGAAAACCCTAAAATGGGGTTACAGAAAAGAGTCAACTGAAAAGACACAACAACAATAACATATTAATGTATGTATATTAATATAGTGTTTGATGTGTTAGCTTATTAAGTTAAAAACAAATTGTTGAAAATGAGAGCCATGAGGTCAAAAAGGAACATTAGGACCCCAGGCTTTACAGATGCCCATGCTCTGAATTAATCCCTTTAGATTGAGTCTTGAATGATCAGTTCGGTGTATTTTCCTGAATTTAGGTCATCCTACATCCAGATCATCAGTCAGTAAACATTTATTATGCGCCTACTGTGTACCAGGCACCGTATAATCACTGAGGATACTAAGAAAGGCAAAAGACATGTATGTGGTCAGAGTGAAGGGGTGATGTGTTGTGTTTATGTAAGGTCTCCAACCATCCCACATCTCAGCCCTCCCTGGTAGGAGGGAGAACTTTCTGCTGACTAAGAGGTCTGGCGGAAAGGGCTCTGCATTCAGAGGCCGGCGCCCTGGCTACAAATGCCAGCTTCTGTCCTCACTATCTGTGTGATCCTGGGCAAGCAGAGACTCAGTTTCGTCACATGTAAAGTGAGGTGGTTGGACTAGACGGCCTCTAAAGACCCTTCCAGCTCCAAATCTATGATCTCCATGTAAAGGTGGGGGCTGTGTAAGTGAAGCAGACGGCTAGCACAATCACAAAAGATGACTGAGAAGACTTGGTTAAGGACAGCGTTTCCCAGGGACTGCGCAAGCGCATGGGGAGGCGCAAGCGCAGTGTAGCCCTTCTCTAATGGGGCTGAACCCAGGTCGGCGCAGAAAGTAAAAAAGAAAGAAGGGAAGGAGGGGGATGGTCAACGCGGGAAATTCAAAACAGCCCATCCCCCTCTCCCTACGCCCGCTAAGAACGTTTCTGCGCATGCGTGCAAGCAGTCTCCCCGGGCGCCTGTTTGTGTTCCTGGGAGCTGCTGATAAAGTTAATTGAAAGAGCGGGAGCGAGCCAAGATGGCGGCGTCCAGGGCCGCTTTCCGAGGCGGCGGCCGTGGCGGCGGGCTGGCTTTCTTGTCGCTGGCGCTCGGGGTTTCTCTGCTCAAATGCCTCCTCATACCCGCCTAGTAAGGGTCTCGGAGGGAGAGCGGGCCGGGGCCTGAGGGCGGGAGGGCTCGGGGGCTGGTCGGCCCGGCCCCACCCTCACCTCTGGCTCCTGGTCAGGGGAGGGGGAAGGACATCCGGGTAATGGGAAGGGTCCCCTGGGGCCCCAGAGTCTGCACCCGGGTTCCGCGGCCTCACCTGCCTAGGAGGTCTTGGGTTCAGATTAGAGGCTATCAAGTGCAGAGCCTTTGGTTTATGGGCGGGGAAACTGAGGCAGGAAGGGAGTCACACAGCCAGTGAGTGCGTGAGGCCGCGTTTGAATCCGGGTCTTCTTGACTCCAAGTCCGGCCACACGAAGTTGCCTCCATACTATGCAATCTTGCAAGCTTTTTACCAAGCCCTTGCTGTAGCCAGGCGCCCTACAAGCCCGGGTACAAATGAAGCCACCCGGCAGTCCGTGTTCTGAGGTCCTCCCAGCCCTGACTGTATCCGGAGGGCCTTGCGGCTCTGTCCGATGAGTCAGTAAGCATTTGTTAAACACCTTTGTCGAATAGGATCGTAGCGGGCACGGAGGGGGGCGATGAATTCTTAACTAGCCTGAAGAGAGGTTACAGCCGGGCCTCCCAGGCTTTAAATGCCTAATGAGGAGCTCGTACCGGACCCTAGAGTCCGGCCACGTGTATAGGTCACCCCCCGGTGCCACAGCTCCTTCCGTAAGATGCTCACGTTGACTTGGATGGCCTTTGGCAACCTCGGCATCATCCGGGGCTTGTTTCTCTTCCCATCGGCCTCTGCGTCTGAGGAGTGGTCAGACCTTTTCACCCAGCGGATCTTTTGCATCCAGCGCCCACCATCCTGGCTCCCCCCTCATCACCTCCAGCCAGGTCGCCGCGGCAGCGTCCCAAGTGGATTCCGCGCCGTCTGCCACACCGACGTCCTAAAAGCGCATCTCCGTTGTCCCCAGGGTGAAATACGGGCACCTCTTTGTGGCATCTTGCCACCATCCATCACCCCTGAGTTCATGGTCTTCTTTCACATTACCCCTCATGCATCTGTTAAGTCACACTGCCTGCTAGCGTACGCGCTCAGACCCCGTTATGGCCCCTGCCTTCACACTCCGAACACACATTTCTCCTTGTGCGGAACGTGCTCCTTTCTAAAATCTTCCTCTTAGAAGCCCGAACTTCCTTGAAAAACACAGCTGAGGCTCTGCTTCCTGCTTTACACCTTACGCAGCCTTCTCTGACTTACGACTTTACAGGTCTTTTGAGGTGTGTAGGCCTCCTTGCTGCGACATGAAGATGACCCCAGACCACTGGGCTTTTAGTTCTAATATCTAATTTTGTAGCCCTTTTCTGCATCCTTTACTGTCACCTGACACTTCTCCGTGCAGCAGGATTTTTTCATTCCTAGCTTACTGTATACTTTAAAAAAACTCAGCTTGTAAGAATTATATGTAAAATAGTGTGTCTAACCTTCGAGTAAAAGCCCCTCACTTGAAGTGAAATGCCTGGGATTTATGATGATTGTTTTGCCTGGTTAGAGGCCTTTTCCCTTTACTCTTGGGTTTATGATTAGGTTTGAGGATGTTGAGGATGCCCCGTCTGACCTTTAGATGAGTGAGTTGTTGCAGTGTTACATTGCAAAACTAGGTCATCTTTTTGTAGAATAAATTTTGTGTTAGGAAATATACAGCCCCTTAGAATGAGAATCTAAAACCAAAGTACAATCCTTTATCATAGATTTAATTTCCTAATGAAAGGGTTTATTTTCTTGTTGGGTTTTTTTTTTTTTCTTTTTGGCAGTTATTCTACAGATTTTGAAGTACACAGGAACTGGCTTGCCATCACTCACAGTTTACCAGTATCACAATGGTACTATGAGGTAAATATGTTTTGTTTTTTAATGTTATTAAACTTATACCATCTTTTTTCCAATGGGGAATTTGATACAACCTAACTATGAATCAATGAGGAGAAAATAGTTTCCAGGAATACCTAATTCAGTTACAGAACCTCATGGCTTCTGAGTTGGAAGGGATCTCTAGTGGATACCTGAATGAGAAATACCCTCAAATGGCCATCTGGCCTGTACTTGAAAACTTCTAAGGAGGGGAAAACCCTTTACTCCAAAGACAGCCCATTGCACTTTTGACAAAGTTTTAGAAAATTCTTCCTAACATCAAAACCAAATTTGCCTCCATGCAACTTTTATGTGTAGCTCCCAGTTCTCTTTTTTTTCTTAAATTATCAAATATTTATTTTTTTTCTTTTTATTATTTAATATATTTAGTTTTCAGCATTGATTTTCACAAGAGGTTGAATTACAAATTTTCTCCCTATTTCTACCCCCCCCCCCCACTCCAAGA
>JAQQSZ010002038.1:0-14885 GCA_028646595.1 Phalanger gymnotis | reverse complement strand
GGGAGATTGAAGAGCAGCGAAATAGTACAATATGGTAGCGAGGCAATGTGCTGTGGAACAGAGGAAATGAGATCATTTGTGTATGTAGGTTTTGCTTATTGCTTGGCAACAAGGTCACAATTACCTGTGCAAAAGGGGTGAACTAGGAGTTATTGCAGGGAAGCCCATAAGTGATATGAAACGAGGAGGAAAAGAAAAGAGAATTTTTGGCAAATAGACTCATTTTTTCCATGAAATGTGAGTCTAAATCCTCTGCTTAGAGAGTGATCATGGATCCTCTTTTAAAGGATTGGCGAGACAGTGCTTTGAGGAGGGATAAATCTATCTGGAATAGCTATTGTGATGAGTGGGATAGTGAATCATTTTTTTTATTATTATTCAGTTGTTTAGTCATGCCCAACTCTTCATGAGCTTCTATGGGGTTTTCTTAGCAAAGATCACCAAGTGGTTTGCCATTCCTTCTCCAGCGTATTAAGGTGAACAAGTTAAATGACTTGCCCACAGTCACACAACTAGCATGAGTCCGAGTCTGGATTCGAACTCAGGTCTTTCCTCACTCCAGGCCCAGTGCTCTATCCACTGAGACACCTCGCCATCTGTAGGAAATCATTTCCAGAGATATAAAAGAGTTGCCTTGCTGCAGTTGAGCTTATGTGACACGAAATGCAGTGGGCCGAGTTAGAATGGTTCAACACATTTCTTCTGAAGGGACCCAAGTATAGAAAATATTGTACAGTTGAACTGGTTCCCCAAAGAATCAAGCAAGATATGGAAGGGACGAGAGTATAGTGACAGGGGACAGTCTGGGAAATAACTAAATGTTGCAGGGACTGGAGAGCACAGTAAGAATGAAGAATATGGTTATGGATCATGAATCAGAGGGAAAGATAAAAAGGGAAGGAATCTCAATATTAAGACACATGGAAGTATGACACTTGTGGGTGATGGCTAAATGAAGATTATGACGGTCTCTGTTTATTGCTAAATGAAGTAGAGAAATGAGGTAACTGAATGAAATATGGCTAGGAGAGATGAGTAGTTGAGGAATTGGGAGGTTAGGGTATTTGAAAGAGCATAAATATGTATGCTGAGTTCTCCTGGTCTAAGGAGAAGGATTGGGGAGAAGAGAATGTCTGTGAGTCGGTCATTGAAATCATTTATTAGGAAGGAAGGAGGATATCCTGGAGATCATTAAATGATAAATATATATTAATTGAACCTCAAATGAAGAGAAGTTACTCAATGATTATGGGAGGGTAATCCAGTGCTGAGGCTAAGCTGAAGATTAGCAAGACAAGACGTTTGCTAGAATAAGAGTTCAAGAGACTCCAAGAAGAGGACTGTGTAGAGTGGAACTGGTTCACTAAGGGGACAAGACAGAGAAGAGAAGAGAACATGGTCAGTTCACAGAAAGAATTGAGGGGTCAAAGGTTTGGAGATCACGGTTAGGACTAAAAGCAAGGTTTAGAGATGCAAGATAGATGAGAGGTAGAATGGCAGATCATAATGAGATAAATGAATTTAAGAGTTCACGAACATGGAAATGGAAAATCTTGTGGATGATGGTGAAATCAAGAGCATGATTATCTCTTTGTGTAGCTGAAGTAGAGTAGATTAGGTCATGGGAAATGAATGATTGGGGGAGTATCAATATGCATGTTGCATTCCCTTAGTATGAGGACAGGAGATGGGGCAAAGAGAAAGACTATGAGTCATGCTCTAAATTCATTGAGAAAGGACTTACAGTTTCCTTGGGGTTGGCAGACAAGAATTTTGATTGGGTGGTATATTTGGATTGAATGAATCTCAGAATACTCATGAATACTCAGTAATGGTAGTAGTAAGAGAGTCTGGAAGTGATATGCTGGAATAAGGCATACTACTCCTTTGCCCATGACCAGTGACCAGTGACTTAGGGAGTACTAGAGGAAGAACAACCAAAACTAGAAAGGGGTGGCATTGGCATCAGGAGGGAACTAGGTCTTAAAGAGAGCCAGAAGGTAGAGAGAGTTGGGAAGGGAAAAGGTTTAAGATGAAAGGACTCTTGTTAACTATGGAGCATTCATTATAGAAAATGAGTAGTGGAAAAGTTAGGAAGATTAGTAGTGAAATATTGTTAGGTGGAAGAATGAAGTTAGGAAATGGAGACAGAGGACTGGGTTTGTACAAAAGGAGCCAGGAATATTAGATCACTGAGCCGGGGAATAGTAGAAGACAGGGTCAGAGTAGACTAGCCATTGATGAGTGAATCCAGGCAAAGTTTCAGTAGCTAGAGAGGTTTACTGAGGGAGGCGGGTGATGAGATAATGCAAGGCGGCCACTCTCCGTATCCAACCTCAAGACCAGTAGTCATGTTGAGACCTGTGAGGATCAAGAGGCCTGACTCAAAGTAATCAGATGCATACAAAGGCATGGCCTGGTAAGTGTGGGCACAGGAAGTTACAAATGGATAATTTGGGATAGGTCGGATCTGAGAATTGCTTCTGGAGAAGTCCCAATGCCAAAGAGGCTATTGCCCAGTGGCATGGATCTGGGGGTGGCATAGGGCTTCCTGGGAGATGTCCAGGGAGGAGAGAGGCCACAGGTGGATGGCCTTAATCCAGGCAGATGCAGGGCTCTCTGAGAAGTCTCAGAGTCACACAGCTAGTAAGTGACAGAGGTAGTTTTGGACCTTAGGTCTTCCTGACTCCCAGTGTAGCACATGGCCAGCAATGTGACATTTCCTGCTCGTGAATGTCCAAGATTTAAAAACCTAAGAGATGAGCCCCCATCAGTGGATGTCTTGAAGCAGAGACTGGATGACTACTTGCTGGTGATTTAAAAGGGGAAATTTTATTTCCTTTACTAGAATGGAGTGGTTGGTCACTGAGGTCTCTTCCAACTTTGAGATTCGATGATTATTGCTCCAGAACTATGATATTCCATAAGTAGGTCCTAAGCTACTCATAGCGCATTAGAAAGTGCACTAACCCAGGAGTCTCAGGACCTGAATTCAAATCTCATCTCTGCCATTTACTACCTATGTAATCTTAGGCAACTTTCTCGAACTCTCTGGGCTTCCTCTGTCAAATCTGGGGGTTGGATTAGATTACCTCTAAGGCACGTTCCAACTTTACATTTGGGAGTCTATGGCCCTATAGACTCCCTGGAACCCCAAGTTCAGCAATATACCATCCCCCTTTCATAATACTATTATATGTACAGTAATTGACCTTAACATTGAAGAATGCAAAGTCATAGCAATAAATATCAACGTAAAAATCAAGTCAGCATTAGGTATTTATAGTGTAAGGCAATTAACATGATTTGCAATAATCAGGGTCTATATGCTGTGCTCATTTTCCATCAAGAATTGAACATAATCATTCATGCCCCTTTTATGTCATAAAAATAGGTAATGCCACTAACTTTGTTTTAAGGGAGACAATCCTGAAAGATCACCTTCAAAGAAAAGAAATTGGAAGAATTTTTAAGAAAAAATATCTTTGAAGGTGACTAGATTTATTTATGCAAAACAGCTCCATATGAGTTTAACATTAGTGTATACAAAATATTTGCTTTTTCCCTGAAGGGGATGCCTATGTATCTATATGGTTTAATAAAAACCTCTAATTTGCTATCTTCCGTAATCTGCATCGATAAATAAACTGTTTTACATGATTTTATTAGAAATCTATCATTCCATCTGTGATATACTTCATAAATGCTACCTCCAAATGAAAAATGGAAAGGGTCAAAAATGCCTTAACTTCCCTGATCCAGGGGTCCCTCCATAAAATGAACGCATTGGACTAGAATACCTTCTTTCTCTACATCTAGTATCTTGTGAGTCCCTTTGTTCAACACCAGGGCAGCTGGTGCTGCTCAGAAAATAGCCATCTCAGGGAAACCAGGGGAAATAAAAGCATCTGGGACCTTAGGCAAATATTTGTATCCCATCAAGTCTTCTCCTCTACTCCCATATACACTCAATGAATGGAAATTCTCAACAATCTAGACATAATTTCTCCAATGCCTGAGAAGGAGAGTAAACAAATATATTTTCATTAAAAAAAATCTCTTTTGCAGTATGTAGGAGGCCTATTTTCTCAGGAAGGGAGTATCAGTGAAAATAAACTCAGGACCAAGAAAAAACTTTTATTAAATATATACGATAAAAACTGAAAAATAGGTTTCAGGAGAAGATCAGAAGGAGAACAGCATAATTGAAGACTAAATTCCTCTATAGGCATGAGTAAAGATTTTCATTTGCTAAAGAAGCTCTGAACTCCAGGAAGCTAATTGAACCCAAGGTACAATGGGGCAAGAAGATGCCCTTCCTCAGAGGCCTTTGGGGAATCACTTCTAGATTTTGTTTCTTCTGTTTTATTCTCACTAAACTAATCCTTGCTGGTAAAAACTTTCAAATGAAGTTAGTGTGACTCAATGATATGAATTTATATTCTTCAAAACAACTTTAATGAAGGCCCCCCCCCCAATAAATGGAATTCAGCTTTGAAGCCAAATTATTTTCCTTGTATGAAATCAAGAAAAGGATTTCCTTTTAAATGAAAACTGCCTTAGTGAATGAAAGCAATTCCGGAGGGAATTTTTTTTTTGAGTAACCAGAGCCATAATACAGAATTCAAGAGCGAAGGGGTCTCTTTGTTCATTTGCTTTGTTTTGTTTTTATGTTAATGAAGAAAAATAGTCTAGATTTTAGTGGAAAGCCATTTATCATTCATCATCTACTACACAATCATCTATCGTGATAGATCATTACTATCTATCAAAATATACATATGTACATATATAGTATATAAATATAGACATATGTATATAAGTGTATATTGAATGTGAAAGTATTTAATTCTCTGATGAATCTTGAGTTTGTCTTCGTACCAGCAGTAAAGTGGGAGGCTGAACAGTATCCCAGAATTCCTGAGATCATGGAATCATTGATGTAAAGGGGAAAGAGATGTTACAGGTCATCTGGTCCAAGCCTTACATTTTACAGAAGAGACTCAAACCCAGAGTAGTCAAGTGTCTTTCATAAGGTCACACGGAGTCAGAATTCAAACCCAGGTTTTCTGCCTCCAAATCTATCATGTCACTTGCCAAGCTGACATCTTTCCCTTAAAAGGAGCCACGAATCTGTCTAGTCCAGCCCACAACTGAATAAAAGTTCCATTCTCAGCTAGTGTTCCTCTAACCTATGATTAAAGAGAGAGGATCTATGCCTTTTTTTTCTCGCTGTGAATGTCCCCAGTAAACCCACCTAACACTAAGAAGCTGAAAGCGCCGGTGTATTCTCTCTCTATCTTTCTTCCGTGGGTATTACTTGTGCTAATTCTAATGGTTTTTTTCAGCTGTTCCCAAATGGTTTTACTTTTTAAAATCATATCATACTCAGGTCTACCCAATCTTTCTTATTAACTACCCAATTACTAATAACAACCTTAAGACATATGTTTTACATTTTACATACATAAATGGTAAACAGTCTGTCCTTATTGAGTCTCTTGTAATTAATCTTTGATATATACTTTATATTTTTCTTGGTTCTTGTACATCAAATCTTCTATTAAGTTTATGGTTTGTGTTTTTTAATAAAGTCCTGAAAGCCTGAAAGTTCATTTAATGCCTATTTTTTTCATTCAGGATTATACCTTTGCTTGGTATGATGTTTTTGGCTGGAACCCCTATTCTTTTGCTCTTTGACATATAGTGTTCTAAGACTCGGGATGTTTTACTATCACTGCTGCTAGGTCTTTTCTGTGGTGGCACCCACCATATTTAATTTTTTTATGTTGCTCATATTTTATCCTTGAGCTGGGGGTTAAAACTTTCCTTTTTTTTTGCAGAGGGGAAGGTGGGGCAATTGGGATTAAGTGACTTGCCCAAGGTCACACAGCTAGTAAGTGTATCAAGCGTCTGAGGTTGGATTTGAACTCAGGTCCTCCTGACTCCAGGGCCGGTGGCCTACTCACTGTGCCACCTAGCTGCCCCTAATTCTAGTGTTAATATTACTTGTGTTAATGTACCTCCTCAGATATGAGGACGCCACTTGTGATGACAGCTATTCTGAAATGGTGATGATGATGTGTGGAAAGATATCATGTTTGAAGTCAAAGGACTTAGGTTCAAATCCTGACTCTAACACTTAAAATATATATGACTAACTGGTCTTGCTGACCTCTGAGGCCCCTTATAGCTGCAGATCTATGATCCTATTATGATAAAGTTTGTCATTCAGATTTAGCTCCTGCTGTATCTCTGATATGTAAGTTATTCTGAAACTCTGCCTCATCATCTAAGGGTGTGTGAAAGAGCCCTATATAATAATAATAGGGAATAAAGCAAGGATAATGGTTACTTCTAAATAAAGCATCGGCCTTTCTCAAGGATGCCTGCTTCATTTTATTGGCAATTTTGTTTGTTTGGTGGTCACTGTTTTTTAGGTTTTTTCCCCCATATGTTTATAGGATTTTTTTTCTCTCTCTTCAATGTCTCTCAAATCATCCTCATGGCTTCAATTATTAGCATCATGTATATCAGAAGTATCAACCATGCCACCCACTGGCTATAAGCCAACCCACCATAGAGGAAGGCAGAAGCAGATAAAAATGTAAGTGGGAATATTTAACGAAATAAATAAGGATACAATAGAACATAGATAATGGTAATTGGTGGGTTTTCTCAATCAATATGCAGCCCATAGGGTTCTTTATTTACAGTTTATTGGCTCCTGTTTCTATGTGATACCACTGAAGCAGATACTTCACAGCTCCGCTATTATATTGCCAATTACCTTCCAGACACCCCTGCGTGGGCAATGAAGGCAGAAAGATTTAGTGAAAAGGCTTCTGGACTGCAATCGAGGTCTTAGAATGATAGACACGGGGGTGGAAGGGATTTCAGAGGTCAATCTCTTCAGTTTCTACATCTGGAAACTGAGACAGAGGGAGGTTAAGTGAGTTCCAACTTGAACCCAAGGTCACAGAGATGCTATCGGAAGTGGAATTTGAGCCCATGTCCACTGGCTTCTAATGACCTGTGTCATGATGCCTCCCTGAGTTCAAGTCGCAGCTCTGATACTTACTGGTTGAGCGACCAGAGCCAACACATTTAGTCTCTCTGAGATGTCATTTGTCCATTTGTCTGGTAGAAATAATAGTAACACTTTCACTACCTACTTCACATGGTCATTGTGAGAAGTTTTAGAATGATTCTTGTAGAACTGGGTGGTTAAGTCCTCAGGAAAAGCCATGTAGCACTTGACATCAGGGCTTCCTAAGACCAAAGCCAGCTCTTGGGCCATGTATCGTGCTACTCATGAATAACCCGGCAACCCTTTGGGGACTAGAGGCTTCTGGAAGACAAGGACTGTGCGTGACATTTTGTCTTTGTGTTTTCAAATGTTTAATATGTAATAGGCTCTTGATAAATAACCGTTTAATTAGAAAAATAATCCATGGTGCTTCCTTTTATCCTTAAAAAATTGGTCAATCCAACCTTGTCGTATAATTTATTAGTAGAACAGGTGATTTCAAAGTCTGTACACACTCCAAGATGGTTGACAAAGAAAGTGTCCTGAGCAGGGCTGCAATGAGATGTTTCCATGAGTACTCCCCAAACGCTGTTGAAACAGCTTTGGGAAGTACGTTGTACCAAGATACAAAATGTCTGTCATATACGTGCATGATGTTTAGTGTGGGGAGGTGGAGGGGCATTTGTGCATTTTGTGCATATAAACTGATATATGTTTTCTTCATAAAGCTCCCCCCAAAAATATGGAAAACCTCCTCAAAGAGACTAGAAATCAGAAGAATTTGGCCAGTCATTCTGCAAAGAAAAGACTAAGTAGATGAAGGATGTCTGCTGCCCATATTGCAGTAATATTTCAAGGGATATAGAAAGCAGCATGCCGGAGTTCTCCAACAACGTGTGTATCTGAGTTAGAACAGAGAGACAATGACTTGGATCCAGAGCTGAATAGTAAGACGGCAACAGGAAGCATTGCTTTAGGGAAATGGCCCCAAGCTTCCCATGAAAGCGAAGGCTAATATTTTCAATACTAACATATCACCAGTAATTACTATGTGGAAGTTAGACATGCGGCACTACAGTCTCTGAAGAACTAAATATGAGAATCACATAGGGCCCAATGATGGGTGCAATCATGCTGAAACCTATAACCAACCGGGAATTCTGATGAACAAGTGTAAATGTAGAAAACTCACAAATTGATAAAATCAAAGATCCATAAAAGTATGTGTAGAGATATCATCTCTCCTAATAAAATGTAAGCTTTGATATGGGCACCACTTCACTTAAATGATCAGTGGTTTGCAATTACAAGGGCATTTAATAAATGCCTGTTGGTTGACTAATAAATATTTTCCTTTTCCTATGAATCATAGATTCAAAGTTGGTAGAATCACATTAAATGTTTTGTTTAAGATTATCAAAGGTAAAATGATTGCTTGGGAATTCATTTGCAATATACAAAAATTATTATTAAATGTCTTCACTATCCATAAATGTTATTGAAATATTGATCATAATACTCTCACCTATTCGCAATGGTGGTAATTATTAAAGGTGATTAAGGAAGCAGACATGGGTAAGAGAAATTAGGGAAAGAAAGAGTGTTAATGAAACATTAAAAAATACACAGTAAAGAAGCAGAATGAAGTGCAGAAGAGGAGATAGATGAGCAGGGAAATATTGGTAATATCCTGTTAAATTTAATATATACACACAAAAAACCCAATCTCTATTAGTTTTATACAAATTTTACTTTTTGTTTTCTTTATATATTGAATATTCATGTTTTATTTTATTATATATATATGTGTATGTGTGTATATATATACATATATTATATATATAGAGTTCATAACGAAAAGAAAAAAGAAACTGAGACTTCCCCAAAAAAAAGTTTTGAAAAACTTTGACATAATATCTAAAGTTTGAAATAGCCCCCTTAATTAGCGGTTTTGTTGTTTTCCTTGAAAAAGATAGTCCATTTAAGGACTGTTCCCCATGTGTGGAATGCTGTTCCTCCTCATCTTGCCTCCTGGCCTGCCTGGCTTCCTTCAAGTCCAAGCTAAAATCCTATCTTCCACCAGATGTTCCCTGATCCTTCCTAATTCTAATGCCTTTCCTCTATTGATTATTTCCAACTGTACCTGCATAGAGCTTTTGTACATAGTTTTTGGTTTTTGGTTGCCTCCTCCTCCTATTAAATAATGCACTCCTGGAGAGCAGGCACTGTCTTTGACCTGTCTCCATTCCCTTTGCACTGCATCACCAAAATCCAATTGCCCTGTGTATGTGTGTAACATAAACATATGTGTGTGTACACATATGCAGAGAGAGATAGATATAACCTGTTAAGGATTCAAACTATTTCAATTGTTGAGAATATGATTAAAAATCCACTGTGCTGTTCTTTTAAATCCTGATTTAGCATGAATGGCCTGAACTTGCATTACATTTTAATCCTGCACATTTAATTCATTCCCCACTAATAATAATCACATCATTGCTTTTGCAGGAGCAGGTGCTGCAGATAGGTTTCTTCTTCTTTTCTTTCTAAGTCTGCCAAATGAAGCCCTACAGTCTCTATCTCTCTGAATAGGAGTGACAGACTGATAGGTGTTGTCGGCAAGAACCCTAATGATGGAAAGATTTGTTTGTCTTTTAATAGAATTCAATAAGGTATAAAGGAGAGACAAAGCAGTAGTGTCTGCAGCTTGTGGAAGCCTTTGGCAAATCATCATTGTCTGAAAGATGGAAAACCCTCACATGGTCTGACTGAGACTCAGAGCCTACATTCTACACTAGTGCGGTTTTAAAACTCGGCCAATAACTTAATTATCTCTTGTTGCACCAAGATAAAAAGATAACTATTACAGTTTCCCATCTGAAGTTAAGGACTTTATAAAAGATCTTAGGTCAGGTATAGTTTGAAAATGGTGTAAGAATCCCTCCCTAAGGTCTGCAGCCTTTTCTTTTCCCTGTCGCTGTGAAACTCTGCTATTAGAATCCTCTCAGCAGCGCACAGCTCAAACCTGCTGTCAGTGTTTCCACCCACAGCAGGATCTCCTCTCCCTCCTACCTTGAACGAACTCCCCAGAGAATATGATACACTGTGTATTCATTTGGGTACTCTCTTTGGTTGAGTGAGGCCATGCAGAAACTGGTCGCCTTAGTGAAAAACAATCCCTTCCATTAATCAGCCAGTTCCTTGTGCTCTTCCAAAGCATTCTTGCTATCAGCTGTCATTCAAAACCACATGGCTTGTGAGGCTTCCCTGCGGTATCTTTTCATCCATCTGTCTGGTCACAGAAATGGACTTTCATGGCTTCCAGCTGTACATGTGTTGTCTTTAAATAGGGCATTTGTGTAGCACGGGATCCCAGTGACCTATACCAAGGTATTGCATGCTGAGATAGCCAAGTCATTGCATTCCATTCCTACCGTCATGAATGCCTGATGAGTGTCATCCATCAATCTTCTAGCCACTAGGGCTTCAGCGTATTTAAGGACAGCAAATTCTAATTGTGAACAGAATGCCAATTCTCCCTTTTGCCTTCTACAGAATTATTAACATCAGCAAGATCTATTTCACAAACAGATTTGTATCGTGCATGCTTAGAGAAGTAGTTAATGAGGCTATTCATTGTCCAAATTTGACTAATTGATATGCTTGGAAACTGCCTAGGAGCTAGTGTGTGCTTTGAAATGAAACATGTGAAGAAGGGGATCTAAATAAATAAAAGTTTAAAAATAATGCTAACATCTAAAGACATGTACACATTCCCACTGGTTCTAATTATTCCAGTAAAAGACAGGTATTTGAAATAACTTTGTAGCCTGGGCAAACATTACCAACTACAGTCAGAGCAAACTGCAATAAAGCCATCCTCAGTTAAGGGGAAGTGTATACAGCTGCATGGTGGTGCAGAGAGAGGCAAGGGAGGATTTCAAACTACTCTGACACCCGGCAGTTTCCTCATTTTAACTCAGTAGTCTTGCTAACTCGAGGAGATATTCAATTGTTTCCAAACTGACAAGGAACAGTGTTGCTACTGCCTCCTAAACTTGTTGCTTTACAAATTTAGCATCCTGGGCCAAAGCCCTAGTCACCCTTTCCTAAATATGTATCTGACAGGAAATATTGTGGGGAGATACCCACTATGTAATCTTCATCCCTCCCTCTTCCACAATGGCCGTGCATCTGACTGGTTACATGTATAGTCCAGTTTCTCTTCCAGTCTCCTTCCCCAATAGAGTAGAAACTTCTCGAAGACAAGAACTACCTCTTTTAGTCCTAAAATGTTGTTAGTGGAACATGGAGTGATGAGAATCACATTGTGACACAATCCATTTGAACTTTTTTTTTTTTGTCTTATGTCAAGGATCCTGAACCAGTAGATTAGAATCTAAATCTGGTAAATACATGAATTTAATCCAACTACTACTGTCCCCTACATGCTGACAGATAAGGTGAGGCAGTTAGCAGTGCCAACCACTACCTTAGGCCCAGAACTTTACTAATCAATAACTCTCTTCTCAGACTATTATTTACCCTCTAAAATACATGTTTTAACCACAGTTTGGGAGGGTTAACTATGCAAGAGAATTTATATTTCTATCATAGACATTAAAAGATAAAAAGGAATCTACTTAATTACTTTTACAAGTAAAATACATACATTTGTTTTAAACCTGATATTGAATAGAGATTCCTCTGTGTGTGTGTGTGTGTGTGTGTGTGTGTGTGTGTGTGTGTGTGTGTATGTTTGTACTTGGTTTCCTGGTCAAGTTATCTTATGGCAGCAAACCTCTGACTCATGGAAAGGACATTTTCCACAGCCTTTTTCAGTCCTGTCCAAAACTAAAAGGGAACTGAGAAACTTGCTCTTTTTTCTTTTCCTTTTTCTTTCTTCTTTTCTTTCCTTTTTTTTAGGAAATGGAGATCTTGGCTTTTTGATGGTACGGGAATGGGGGTGAATGGAAGGAATCATAAGAAAGGAATAATAAATGCAGAGGAAATACATTTTTGTTCTGATTCATGGCAGATATCACAAAGCAGTCCATCTCTACAAGTATAAAATATGACCTGCTATTAAAAGAAGCAAGGTCAGTGAGGTCTGGCCATGCAAGTTAAAGTTCCCTCAGGCCTATTCAATTGTTCACAAGAACTTTTTCTAAGAAGAATTAAAGAAAAAAAAATTGAGTCACTAAAATCCTTCGTTAAATTTTTTACCTTTGCTTACCTGACTCATATAGAAATATATATTGCTATAGATATATTATATCCATATATTAAGAAGGATACTGTGTTTTTATTATGAACCATGCATACATATAATATCCACGTACATGTACAACTACATTTACCTGTACATCTGCATCCATCCATCTATCTATCTTCATTTTCTGTAGTCTGCTCGGGCAAACCAAAGGCCACATCACTTCAGACACTTGACTAGTTTTCTCATGAATAATACATTTCCATTGTAACATCTCTCTCAGGTTTCAAGTGAGTCCCTATAGGATAGCAGCCATCAATGTATTCATGTTCTTCAGGGTCTTTGGTGTCTTGTTGCTACTCAGTAAGTAATAACTGGCTTAATTCTCTCCTCATCCTTCATATCATCATTCTGCACAGAGCTCTTCTTGGAGCCAGAAGGGACTTCGCAAAATAAAGTATGTCTGGGGAAAGCTGAGTACAAGTGAGGCATACTCTTACTTGAAATCCCCACATGGCAACAATATTGCTGAAGGACACATTCTTCAAAAAATGATGAAGCCATGTGTTTTAACTGGGCCCATCCAAACTAGATAGACCATAGTTTATATGCTAACTGGTGTTTTTTCGTTTTTGTATATTCAATAAAGGGCTTTTTTAGTTCACTGAAATGAACACAGATGGTTCTTGGCCGGCATACTAATTATCATCATTATCACCAAACATGGTCAGCTAGGTAGTACAGAGGATAGGGTGCAAGGCCTGGAGTCCGGAAGACTCATCTTCTCAACTTCAAATCTGGCCTCAGACACTTAACTAGCCGTGTGACTCTGGGCAACTCACTTAACTCTGTTTCCCTCAGTTCCTCATCGGTCAAATGAGCTGGAGAAGGAAATGGCAAACTGCTCTAGTATCTTCGAGAAGAAAACCCCAACTGGGTTCCTGAAGTTCTGGACTCTAGTAAAACAACTGAACAACAATCACCAAACAATTCTTGAGTCCATGATGCATTCGAGTCATTATACTAGGTATAAGAAACTAAAGGTCTAACTCTTAGTCATTGCCCTCAAGGAATTTATACTCTAATGAGAATCACTATTGGGTTTTGTTGTTGCTGTTGTGGTTCCTGAATTCAACTGAGTTTCACATGTCAAGAGAGACTCAACCCAGACATTCTGGAAAAGCTGAACAGTTGATATACTCCATCCCCATATTTGTGCTCCAAGTAGGGTAATTTGCTGATCTTTGTTTACTCAGAGGAAAAAAAAAGCAAACAGAAGAATTATAGAATTCTTTAGCCATCAGAGACTCTAGAAATATTTTTTTCTGTCTCCTTATTCTACAGAAAAAGAGACTGAGGTCCAAGGAAGTTAAGTGTCATGCTCAGAGTTAAGTCAAGGTTTGTCTATTTAGTCTTATTTTGGAACAGCTGAAACAATCTCCACAAGAAAATACTTGATCCCTCTGTCAAATGGAGAGACACAGCAGATGAAGGCCAAGCAGACTGAACACTCAAACTTATATGCATTGAGAAGGAGAATCCTGCATTTCCTCCATGAACAAAATTATATCCCGAAGCAGCAAAAAGGAACTGAGGGGGAACAAAAGGTGTGGAACCCAGCTAAGCCATTTCTTAAGAGCATTTTCAGATGAAAATGGAAATGAGAAAAAAAATAAACATGGAATAAAATGCTTATGCTGGCATTTCTACAGCCATCTATTCTTAGCAGAAATGAAAATGACACCACAGCATGTGAATTGATCAGTCTCTACATCTGACGTATTGAATGAAGAAGAGGACATTCCATTTGAAGAAAAAGAGACCAGGAATAGCAACTGGACTTCAGGCAAGATATGCAGGAGAAATCTGTGATAAACATAACACACTTTAAAGGAATTCCAAGAATTAATGTTTATGACATTTCAGAGGCAAATATCGTGAGAAAAATCAATGAACAGAGATGATTAGAAAGATGTGATCAATATTACACAAATAGTATTGTAGTTGATATAATATTAAAATGAGAATGGCCTGTACATCCTAATGGAGATCTGAGAAAGGAACAACCCTGTTTAGCAAATTATTTTATTAAACATATCGCATCTTTGTACTCATATATTTGATGCAAAGGTAGAAAACATTAGGCGCTTCTGATGATTATTTTTTCCAAGAAACACATCTGACTTGGATACATATAGATTAATGCAGCAAAATATAGATCAAAGGCTTTAAGACAAAATATCTCAAATACATATATTCAATTTGCACAAGATTGTATGAAAGTTGCAACCATAGGATGCTTATGCTGACGGGTTCAGCAGCCAGTGAGGAGTAACGTTCTTTAAAGGTGTGCACCAACATAATAAAATAATGTTTTGAATAGTCCAGACAGAAAATAGACATTCCATGGATGTAAGGAATTCTCTTTGGGTAATCCAGTTTGAAAATTAGTTATAATGTTTCAACAGAACCCCAGAATACCATGATACCGCCTCTGTGAGATCCATAAGCTCGTTTAAACATCATGTTAATTCCTGATTAGTTTTATACAGCATCATAAAACTTCAGGATTTATTTATGTCCCAAATACCCTTATTTTAGCAGTTTTTAGTAGCCAAATAATTGGACTTGGAGTCAGAA
>JAQQSZ010002037.1:0-14885 GCA_028646595.1 Phalanger gymnotis | reverse complement strand
GATAGGGCTTTGGGCCTGGGGCTTAGCATTTAACAGGTGAAAGTACTTTCACCATAAACAAAAGCCAAACTCCTCAAGGGCACCCGTTAAACTAAGCCCATTTTGCCTTACTGGCACAGGTGGAGAGGGAGATTGTAAGCCAGGGACTAAACTTATTGGAAAAAGAGCAAGACTATCTTGGGGGTTGGTAGATAACAGTCAGCAAGATCTTGATCATGGGGAAAATAAGCCTCAAAGAGGAGAAATTGCTGAGTAAGGGTAATAGAGAGAAAGCTTGGTAGGGAACAAGAAGTATTCTGACTCCCACTCAGGGGATATGAGAGACGGTATGAGTAGCAATGGGACGGATGGTCAGGATTTAGTATCACCCAGGGAGGGCTAGTTCTCATTGATAGAAGATGGGAAGAGCAAGGGAGGAAAAGGTCCAAAATGAAGGGAAGTTTATTGATTATAGATTGGGACTTGTAGGACAAAGTGGAAAGGGATGGGCAGAGTTAGAGTGTGGCATTGGGGGTGGAAACATTAAGTTGGGGATGACAGACATTAGAGAAAGATTTATTCTTAGGTAATTGGGGATCTAGAATCACAATGACTGGGAAATCAAGAAGATCTGAAAGTTGATAAATGAATCTAGACAGAATATATGCGGATGGGAAGAGGTCCAGTGAAGAAAGCAGGTGATAAAAAATGGATATGTCTGATGCAGAAATTTGCTTTACTCGACTTCATATCTGTTATGACAGCTTTGTTTTACTTTTTTCTTTCTCAACAGGAGAAAAAGAAGAAGGGAGAGAAAATAAATTTTTGTTAATTGAAAAACTAAAATAAAAAATGTAAAAAAAATGTATTATTTGAAAAAAAAAAGGAAAATAAAATGAGCTACATTTTTAAAAATCCAAGGTTTTGCTTCAGGATCTTCTATCTCTGGGGTGTTGTTGTTGGGTAGGGCCTCCATTTAGAGTTTTTTGCCAGTGGTTTGCTATTTCCTGGTCCAGCTCATTTTACAGATGAGGAAGCTGATGCAAAAAGGGTTAAATGACTTGCCCAAGGTAAGTGTCTGCTATTAAGCGTTTGAGGTCAAATTTGAACTCTAGGTCTAGCACTGTAGCCGCTTCACCGCCTAGCTAACCTATCCTTAGGGTAGCAGTATGCAGCTTCAGTTCCCAGGAGAATTCTCTCTACCCATAAGGTAGAGTAAATTTATCCTCACAGAAGGATTATTATTGACCTCATTTTGCAGATTAGGGAACTGAGGCCTGGAGCAGTTTAAGTGACTTGCCCACTTAGATGTTAAAGATGGGTTTTGAATATAGGCCTCTCCCGTCCATGAATTCCAATACTTTCCTTTACTGGAAGTATTTCTTTTTAGGCCCAGCTTAGGTCTCTCTTCCTCCAGGAAACCTTCCCTGGCCACCCCAGTCCTTTGGGTGATATTTCCCACCTTGAATCTCTACAATATTTAGTCTGCCACTCAATATACCATTATTTTTCTCTTCTTGTGTTCTATGAGACCTGCTAAGACAGACTCCTGACTCTGAATACCCAGCACCCTGCTTGGGGTTCTGCAGCTAACAGGCACTTACTATGTGTGCTGGACTAGGAATGTAGGTCAAGAGCCTTTCAGGTAAGATTGTCTCTTGTCCCATACTTTAGCAGGCATCCCAGGCTCCTCACTACTTTTATCTAGGTATAAAAAATCCAGGACTTAGCTAAGTTTTGTGGAGTTTTGAATAGGAAAAAAAGAATGCTCCTTTGGGCTCAGGCTTACCTTGACTGCAAATTGAAGGAAGACATACTGTGAGCCTTTGGGTGAGTTTCAGGTCTTAATTGCTCCCATCAATGCCCACACATGGCCATGAATACAGGCCTCATTTTTTTTTTTTTTGCTTTTGTGTGCTTTCCTATTCTAAGGTGAAGATGTATTGGACTAGGCTGTGCCTTTGTGAGCTTTGAATGTTGGGGGAGTGAGCTTCCGGAGGTCCAACAGTAGGAATTGATGCCATATTTTGCATATAGTGAATCCTAGTGAGGAGAGGAGGCTTGACCAACTGACTCAGCATAGAAATAAGTGAAAGACATCCAAGAGGGAGTCCCAGAAGGGAATGTGGTGAGGTTAAAGTTACGGAGAAAATGCTCTAACTTTGTGCCTGCTCTCCCTAGGGACCAAGGCAGTAGAGGCAGTAGAGAGAACGTGCCTTTGGTGCTTGGAGGAAATTTCTGTTCTTGCTAGGGGAAAGGAATAAGCATTTATATAGTTCCTACTATGTGCTAAGGGGTGTATAGGGTGTTCAGGAGGACTGGCACCTCTGATATAAGGGCTTGCTGAGCCCTTCTCTGGGCTGCTCATCCACCTTTGGTGTCTACCTGTCACCTAACTCTCACCTGTGGCTTCAAGAAGCTATAACATGCACAGTGGCCACACTCTGGTAAACCATCTTGGGAGAAGGGCTAAACCAAGTTGAGGGTAACAAAAAGGCCTCAGACTCTTTGGTGAATCAGGGAGTTATCTACCCCAAGCATGTGAAGACTTACCCTGGTGAAATGGGCAGATGAGAACAATTTGTTCTAATGACAATGAAAATGGCTGAAACAGGTACCATGGAGCACTTAGAGCTTGGTCAGAAATAGAAGGTGCCAAGGCCATCTGCTGCATCCCTTACCATTGCCAACCATCCTGACTTTTGTCTTGCCTCTGGATATAATGACTCCGGAAGTGTGAGGCTGACACTTTGTGCAACTCTGCCCTCACTTAAATCCAATCCACATATGAATCAACAACAAAAAACAGTCACTGCATGCAAAGTAAGAAGTTTTACAATAATTATCTCATTTGATCCTCACAACAACCCTGGGAGGTAGGTTATCCCCATTTTGCAGTTGAGGAAACTGAGGCAAATAAAGGTTAAATGATTTGCCCAAAGTCTCACTACTAGAAAGTATCTAAAGCTGGATTTGAACTCAGGTCTTCCTGACTCCAAGCCCAAGACTCTATCTACTGCATTACCTAGCCATTATATCTTTTTTTTTTTTTAAAGTAAATTCTGGCCCGTTTATTAAAGTATGCTTTTGTACAGTTTACTTCTCACTGGTCTGTTCTGGCATGCTTCTAATGATATCAGAATCACCTGGATCAATGATAGCCAGTGTACATACTCTGTAGTACTTCCTACATGCTGTACCCAATTCAATGTTATTGCCACTGTAGTGATGTATGCTAGTTTTGGCCAACATAGCGTAATATTCAATCTCTGATTTCCTCAAGGCTGGGCAGTTGTTGGCTAAGATGACCAACTTGGCTTTGCCTTGTCGGATCATTTTCAGGGTCTGTTTGTAGCCCAGCACGTATTTGCTGCTTTTCATGACCAGCTGGAGCCTCGAGTTGATGGACTCCAGCCACTTTTTGGTCTTCTTTGTGGCCACCATCTTCCCGCCTGCGGTGCGGGAGGACCCTCAACCAGAGACCTGCAGCCAAGATGGCCGGGAAATGAGAAAGGTGCCATTATATCTACTTAGCAAATATCTCTTTGAAAAAAAAACACACGCTAAAAAAAATTAAATACCCCTTTGGGAAGAAAAGTGCCAATGGAAAGATTGATCTGTGGAGGCAGAGGGAGGGGAGACTTCGGCCAGAGCACAGACTCAGTCAGCTCCTGCTTTGTATGAAATTGCCAGCTTCCTCTGCTATGCTTTCTGAGCTGTAGCATCATTCCAACATCTCTGGAGGCTACAAGTGATGTGCTCCTGCCACCATCCCAGCTGCTGTGAGTATAAGTCAGATAGACAGGCCATAAACACCCCAGATGCCCCAAGTGCTTGGCCTGCTTAGCAAATCCCATCAAAGCCTTTTGGGTCGATGCCGGCCATGGTGCTGCTAAGCCAGCCAGTGACATCTCCACACACATAACCTGCATGTCTTCTGAGTCAGATAAGCCATTTGGGGCACCAGACACACTTTTGTGTCTGATTCACACTGAGCAGAATGTAGGCTGAAGTCACGATACAGTCTACTCCTTGGCTAAGGCTCAGTGTACTGCTGGAGAACATCATTGCCACACCAAAAGGATCCATCAGCAAATGTTTCCTGATGTGGACAGTGGGGTCTTATTTAGCATCTGCTGATGCGGGCAGTGGAAAGAGCCATGGAGTTGGAATCAAGAGGGACCCACATCTGGTTAGTTGTGTAGCCCTGGACAAATTACCTGATTTCTTGGAGATTAAGTTACCTCATCTGTAAAATGGGCTTGCCCCGTCTTTCTCCCAGGGTTGCTGTGAAGATAGTGCTTTCTAAACCTTAAAATACTATGTTGTTGTTTAGTTACTTTGTGACCCCATTTGGGGTTTTCTTGGGGAAGAAAAACAACCCACTGGAGTGGTTTATCATTTGCTTCTCCAGCTCATTTTACAGACGAGGAAAGTGAGGCAAACAGGATAAGGTGACTTGCCCAGGGTCACACAGCTAGGAAGTGTCTGAGGACAAATTGGAACTTAGGAAGATAAATCTTCCTAACTCTAGACCTGGCACTCTAACCACTGAGCCACCTAACTGCCCTAAAATACCCTACAGATGTTATTATTAGCTCACTTCAGTGCTCTGGGGGTAGGTATAACATCTAGTGTTTCCTCCCCCACTTTCACTTCCATTATGCTCTCTCTGTTGCTGAGTTGAGGTGTATGATGAGAGGAAGGGAAGCTCAAAATGCTATATCTCAGACAGGAACCTGTGAGCCAACTATCATCCTAGGCACTTGCATCAGGGGCTCTGCTGACTCAGTCAAAACCAGCATTTATTAAGCGCCTATCTGCCAAGCATTGTGTTGAGTGCTGGGGATACAAAAACCGTACAGAAAGCAGGCCTTGCCCTCAAAGAGCTTATATTCTACCAGGGGAAACAATACATATGTACATAAGTATATACAGGCTATATAGAACATAAATTGAAGGTAGTTTTGGGAGGGAGGGCACAAGCAGCTGGAGGCGTAGAGAGATCAGAAAAGACTTTCCGTAGAAGGTGATGCTTGAGCAAGTGTTAAAGGAAGCAAGGGGAAAGGGGAGAGCATCCCATGAACAAAGAACAGCCAGAGCCAAAACGCAAAGACAAGAGATGGCTAAGAGATGGTGAGGAATATCAAAAAGGCCAGTTTGGAAGAAGAACAATGCATGGTAAGAGTGGCATGGTGGGTGTGGCAGGTTGTGAAGGGCTTAAAATGCCAGAGTAGGTCATATTTGATCCTCTAGGAAACAGGACCTGCTGGGGTTGATTGAGCAGAGGAGTGACACCAGCCGAGCTATGCTTAAGGAAAAATCACTTGGGCAGCCATCTGGAGGATGGCCCTGAGAAAGAAGAGATTTAAGGCAGAGAGATCAATCAGTAGGCTGTTGCAATAGTCCAAGTGAGAGGTGATGAGCATCTAAACTAAGGTGGGGCTGTTGGTATAGTAAGAAGGGGTAGGTAGTCATTCCGCAATAGATAAATGGTTAAAGAATTTGAATAAACAGTTCTCAAAAGAAGACTTGTACAATATTAACAACCACATGAAAGAATGTTCCAAACCACCAATAATGAGAAATACAAATCAAAACAATCCAGAGCACCCTGCAAATTGACTCAGTTGACCAAAAAATGGGAATAGGGAATGTTAGAGGGTTCGTGGGAAGATAGGCACACTGATACATTGTTGGTGGAACTGTAAACTGGTACAACCATTTTGGACAGCAATTTGAAATTATGCAAATAAAATGTCTAAAATATCCATATCCTTTGATCCATAGATACCATTATTGGGCTTACACCCCAAGGAAGTCACTGATAAAAAAGAAAGTTCACATATATACCAAAATATTTATAACAGCACTTTTTGTGATAGCAATAAACTGGAGACAAAATAGCTACCCATCAGTTGGGGAATGGCTAAAAAATTTATGGTATCTGACTGTAATGGAATATTACTGGGCTGTAAGAAATTGATGTGTGTGGTGAATACAGAGAACCATAGAAAGATCAATATGAACTGATGCTGAGTAAAGTAAACAGAGCCAAGAAAACAATATACATAATAATTACAACAATGTAAATGGAAAGAATAACCACACACACAAATCAAAAGTGAATGTTGCAAAATTATGAAGTAAAAGCATGGCTCAAAAGAAGAGACGTGAGAGAACACTCCCAACCAGCCCCTTCATTACTTCAGGAGTAATAAGGTTCACAGGTGTTGCAAATTGCCCATGTTTTTGGACCTTTTCAATATAATGATCAGTTTGTGCTGATTTTTTCCTCTTCCTTGTCTTTCTTGTCTTTAAAAATAAATTATTTGTTATATGGGATGTCTCTCTGGGAGAGGAATACTAGGGAAAACTATGGTAATGAAAAAAAGACATCAACAAAAACTTATTTAAAAAATAAGAGATATAATGTAAAAGAAATAAAGAAATGAAAAAATTTGTCATTAGTATCCCTTCGCTGATCCATTCAAGGCAGGAAAATACAGGAAATGTACTCAGGGACAGTGAATAGTACATTTTGGCTGGATTGTGGAGCATGCGGAGAGGAAAAGTTGAGATAAGACTATATAAGAGGGTATCAAGTGTCTGACAAAATAATCTAACCTTTATTTAGATGACAGAGAGACAACGGAAGGGTTCTAAGCAAAGGAATGACATGATTAGCTTTGAACCCATTGAAGGTAATGACGCCTTGCAGCAATATGGAGAATAGCTTGGAGGGCTAGAAGTAGAAAGGTTATGGAAGGAGGAAGATCTGTTAAGAAGCTATTGCACTATTTTGGGAGAGTGGTAATGAGGGCCTGAATTAGGATAGGGATAACGGGGACAAAGAGAAAGGGAGGTACATATAGCAGAGGTCTTGAGATAGTTGAATCAGTTGGACTTGGTAACTGATTGGATATGAAGAGCTGAAAGAGAAGGAATAGTCAAAGGTAACCTCAAGGTTTAGAACATGGTAGACCAAGTGAATGATGTGGTACCATGGACAGAAATACTGGTCAATAGCATGAGCAGGTTTATGGGGGAAAATAATAACCTCAGTTTGGGACATATTGAGTTTGCAGTGTTGAGGAGACATCCCATGGAGATATCCTGAAGGTAGCTGAACATGCAGGGCTAGAGCTGGAAAGAGAGGTCAAGGCTGGAGCAATATTTTGGGGAGTCATTTGTA
The DNA here is from genome assembly GCA_028646595.1 of Phalanger gymnotis. Lineage (NCBI taxonomy): Eukaryota > Metazoa > Chordata > Mammalia > Diprotodontia > Phalangeridae > Phalanger > Phalanger gymnotis. The sequence goes on along the minus strand of JAQQSZ010002037.1, from coordinate 7,711 downwards.
TAGAGATGATGATTAATACCACAGCAATGGATGAGTTTGCCAAGAGAGAATGTAGAAAGAGCAGAGGAGAGTACTTCAGACTTTCTGCTGGTCTCATTCTGGCCTTGTTAACTGGATTAACCAGTGATTGTGTTCCAGCTTTGTTCCCCTGTGACTGAGGACCTGTCATAGATGGGAGGGGAAAGAGAGGGGGACAATCCCTTAGGCTCTACCTAGCCTGAGTTATCTGACTGGGTTAGCTTTATCAGGTTGGCCATTCATATGAGGGGGTGATCCATCCATCATACACACTTAAGTAATTTTTTTCATGATAAGTGGTCCATGCTTCCATTTCTAGTTGGTCTCTGGAAGAAGTCCAGTATTTGACTTTACTAATCCATGTTAGGGTAGCTAGGTGGTGCAAGGGCTAGAGTACTGGGCCTGGAGTCATCCAGCCTCAGACACTTACTAGCCATGTGACCCCAGGAAAGTCACTTCATTCTGTTTGCCTCAGTTTCCTCATTTGTAAAATGAGCTGGAGAAGGAAATGGCAAATCACTCCAGTACCTTTGCCAAGAAAACCCCAAATAGGGTCATAAAGAGAAGAGACGTGACAACAACAACAACAAATCCATGTTGGAGCACCACCCAGGAGAAAGCAGGTAACTGGATGCTTTCTACCCTCCATTGGGATCAGGATCATAGATCTGGAGCTGGAATAGAATTCAGAGGTCATCTCGTTCAACTCTCAGGAACATTAAGTCACTCCAGTCATGCTTTTTCCACCTCCTATCTTAAACCTTTCTAACAGTTTCCGGGCAAAGGAAAAATATCCCTTTCCCTTCTTCACCATCCAGCTTTTTGGCACAATTTTTTTTGGGGGGGGTCACTTATTTTAATTAATCCTTCATTTAACAAACATTCCAGAGAAACTCCAGATGCTGGCCCCTGACAGGGAGAAAGCGGAGAATAATCAGATCTTCCTTATCTCAGGAAGCCCACTGGTCAGCAAGGGAGATAGGGCTCATTTGTATACACAGATAACTTCATTACAAAATGGTTTGTGATCACAATCCCATCAGCGAGCAGCTATTAGCTGACTAGAACAATGGAGACATTTTAAGAGGATAAAAGCAAATCCCTGCTCTGGGTTCAAAAAAGTCAACTTCACAAGTCCAAGATGGAGGAGGCTTAGCTAACACAAGCTTGTGTGGAGAAGATCTAAGAGTCTGGGGTTTGTTTGTTTTCTTTGCCTTGCAATTTTTTAAAATTAAAATTTTTCAATTTTACCTCTATCCCACTTGATGGGATGAAGAAAATGAAGAAAAAAAAATCACTAAACCCTTGTAACAAATATACATAATATGCAAAACAAACTCTCACCTTGGCCATGTCCAAAACATGTGTGTCTCATTCTTCATGTTTTGTCATCAACTTTCTATCAGCATTCTCTATCATCAGTCCTCTGGAATAATGGTAGATCAGTGCATTAGTGGATAGAGTGCTGAGTCTGGAATTAGGCAGAACTGAGTTCAAATCCAACCTCAGATACTTACTAGCTGTGTGATCTTGGGCAAGTCGCTTAACCTCTGTCTCAGTTTCTTTGACTGTAAAAGGGGGATAATAACAGTACCTACCTCCTAGGGCTGTTTTAAGGATCAGATGAGATAAAAATTGTAAAGTGCTTAGCATAGTGCCTGGCAAGTAGTATGTGCTATATAAATGTTAGCTATGATGATGTCGATGGTGATGATATCTTTCACAGCTGTTCATTTAGACAGTATTGTGATAGCATAAATTGTTCTCCTGGTTCTGCTCAGTTCTTTCTGTATTAGTTCATGGAAGTTTCCCAGGTTTCTTTAAAACTCTCCCTGAGAAAGGCCTAGGAATTTAATTGGACTATGGGTTCCAAGAGTCAATACTGTGGACATTGAAGCCAAAAAGTGGTATCACCATAGCCTGTGGAATGAAAGCAGAGCATTCAGAAAGAGATTATGGCCCTACTGTTCTCTACCCTGGTTGTTGGTGTTGTTTGTGCAATGTTTTGGAAGAGGACCAATGCCATCGCAAGGTGACATCTTGAATGGTACATGAAGAGGATTTAAGTGAGGTAGAGTTGCACAAAGTCATCAGCCTCACTCTCTCAACCTGAGTCATCAAAGTCCAGTGGCAAGACAAAAGTCAAGATGACTGGTGATGGCCTGGGATGCAGTAGATGACTGTATCTTCTATGCTTGACCAACCTCTAAGCACTCTATGGTACCTGCTTCAGGCACCTTCATGACCATTGGAACAAACTTCCCATCTACCCATTCCATGGTGGGGGGGGTCTTCCATGGGGAGCAAGTTTTCACTTGCTCTGGGTAAACATCTCCCTAACTCACCAATAGGTTTGAGACCTATGGGTGACCCTTGTTTAGCCTGTTGGCCAAGTCCGGTTTACCAAGGTGTGGTCACTGCACATGCTGCAGCTTCTTGGAGAGACAGGTGGAGAGAGCTGGGTGACAGGTAGACACCAAAGCTGGATGAGCAGCCCTGGAAAGGGCTCAGCAAGTCCTCACAGAGGTGCTAGTCCTCCCTGAACACTCCGTATACCCATATAGTACACCCATATACTCTCCCCTGGTTAGCTTACCTCTGGAGTGTTGAGTTCAGTCTACACACAACATTTTGGGAAGGACAAGCTAAAGCGCTTCCAAAGAAGGACAACCAGAATGACATCTGGAAACTATATCTTATGGAGATCAGTAGTTGAAAGAACTGAGGAGGGTTTGGCTTGGATAAGAGAAGACTCCGAGGGAACATGCTCACTTTTTTCCTTGAATGTTTGAAAAGGTTGTTATGTTAAAGACTGACTGCACACATTCTGTTTGACCCCAGAGAACAGAACTAAAAGGAATGTGGACATGTTTCAGAGAGGAAGGTTTTTTGTTTTTTAATTTCATCTGTATTTTTAACATTTTTCCCACCACTTTCTTAAGTCTCCAGACAATAAATTAAGCCTTGATATGTAGTGTTTGCTGATTTTCCACCATGTAAATGCTCACACTGAAAATTTAACAGTTGGCTCTCTGGAGTCTGTATGAGCTGGCTTCCATGCACCACAGGCATAAGCCTGGAAAAACAGGCTGTGGCATGATTGTGGAGCACTCCAAATGTCAATATAAGAAATATGAACTTTGGACTCAGTAGCCCAGGCCCTGGGGTGACTCAGGTTGTTGGGTCGTTTCAGGCAAAGGAGAATGCGAAGCAGGCAAAACTTTGCCCTCAGGGAACAGTTTAATGTTTTTGTAGTGGCTGATAAAGTTAAATCTCTAATCTAGTTCAAGAGTCAGGCCACAAGTAGGGCTTTGCTGGGGAGACAACATAGTACTGCGTGAACATGTGTTTGGATGGCAGAAGCTGCTGGCATTTGCCAACTGACCACATGATACCCAGGATGTTGGACAGGATGGTGAGAGCTCAGGATGCTAGATCAGATTTGGATCAGGCCAGACCCCTTTAATAAAAAGTTGTACATGGTTCCTGCAAACCCCACTAAAAGCTCCCCCCTCCAAGTTATTCACACTGGTATAGCTATTTCTGGAATCTTTGGGCTGGAACTGAGTCAAGGTTTAGTCATTTAACATTGGGCTAGCATTCTGCCCCAGGGTTGTAAGCCTTGAGTCTCTGCTTTATTGCCTCTTTCTCCTTCCCTGCTCAAAATCTAGTGCTCTTACAGCCCTGCCCTGCCCTGACAGAGAGGATAAGACCAGAGCTCATGAAAAAAATAGGGCCTGAGAGGAGTGGGACTCTGTTAGTGGGACTCTGTAGCTAGACAAATGCCAGGACACCCTGACTTCGGTCTAATCAAGCACTTTACCTAACTTTTATATTTGAGAATAAATAAATAAACTCTCATAATTGAGAATAAATTCAATAATAATAATAATATAACATCATTAATGATAACCTTTCAATTTGCATGGCTCTTTATAATTTCTCTGTGGGGAAGGGCAAAGACTATCGTTGCCATTTGACAGATGAAGTAACTGAGGCAAGAGGTCTTACGGATAGTAAATGGCAATTCTGGAACTCTAGCCTAGCCCTTCTAACTGCTTATCTTTCTCTTGAATAACTCATATACTTAGAGGTGGAAGGGACCTAATAACTTATCTAATCCAACCACTTCATTTCACAGATAAGCAATCTGAGATCTAGAGAACATAAATGATTTGTTCAAGGTCACGTATTAGTAACTGTGGTTGCTGTTTTTCAGTCTCCAACTCTTAGTGACCCCATTTGGAGTTTTCTTGGCAAAGATATTGGAATGGTTTACCATTTCCTTGTCCAGCTCATTTTACAGATCAAGAAATTGTGGCAAACAGAAGTTAACTTGCCAAGGTTCACACAGCTAGTAAATGTTCAGGGTAGGATTCAAACTCAGGTATTCCTGACTCCAGGTCCCATATCCTATCCACTGTTCCACCTAGCTGCCAAATAGTAAATTTAGAAGCTGAAGTTTGAACTCACATCTTCTGTCTCCAAATCCAACGCTCTTCTTACTGCATATTCTTGTGTCATATATGTGTAAGGGCAGCAAAGTGGGACTTTTTACTGGTTTTTTTTTCAGCACTAAGGCAATCAAGTGCCTTTGACTAAATCTTGCCTTTGTTTGTAGGATAGCCTTTTGCTAATTAGGTGATGAGAGGTGTGAGGCCCTCAGGCCCTGAAAAAGGGTATATATATACCCAGAAGATAGAAATTGAACTCAGAATCAAGAATTGAGAATCTTGAGAACTCTCAGAACTGTGGGAGGAGAGGTTTTGCTTTGGAGGCTCACTTACTGGAAAGGTGTCATGTGATTTGATCAGACCAGACTCTGGGTAGCTGTTGGAGCCCCCTGGCTTTGAAAACTCAGATATTGATTCTTCTCTCTGATAACTATCTCTCTCTCTCTCTCTCTCTCTCTATACATATATATATATGTATATATATATATATATATACATATATATATATATTTATGTCATCTTAGGTTGGACAGCTAGAAGCCTATCTGTTGATTTGTGTTATTTGCTCTGTTTATATTTTCTCTGTTTGTATTTGCTCTGAAGTTCAGGGAGCTGACTTTTTCCCCTGAACTAAGCCAATGGTATATGTATGTTTAACTAAAGTGAGATTGTAAACCCCTTAAAGTTGCTTTCCTTAGAAAAGCAGATCAAAGAACCTGTGCTAGTAGCCCTCCTCCATGCTGGTGTTATTGGCCTTACATAGCCACAGTAGCTACAAGCAGCATTGTTGTTACAATATTACCTTCCCAAATTTTCAAAAAGGTAAGACATGAAAGGTCATGTACTGAGTTCAGGCCGGTTTCTCCTGGAGAGTTCATAAGGGAGAGTAACAGTGAAATGAAGTTGTAACGGTAGGTTTCCATTTTAGATAGATTTTGAACGGCTTTAAACACTAGGACTGAAGAGTTTATATTTTATTCAAAGGCAAATAGGGAGCCACTGACAATTTTTGGGTTGGGGAGAGTGCTGGTAACATCATATAAATTTTGCGGCTCTGTGGTAGACAATTGGAAGGGAGAAAGGCTAGAAATAAGGAGTTAAATTGAGAGGTATAATAGAAGTTTGCAGTTTTATATATAGTCTTTTATGTTCCTTGTATATTGAAATGCTCATTTATTGATGCTTGTTAAGGTCATAATAAAAATTAAGTATATTTAAAGAAGCTGTTACAACAATCCAGGTAAGAAGTGATAGAGGTCCGTCAAAGGAAGAAAGTACAAATTTTCAAACCATTGTTAAGACCAATGAACACTATTGTATCACCCTTCTCTGCAATGACTGTTCTATAATTAACAGACTTCCTTTCATCTTAAATCTCATCCTTCACTTCTGAACAAGATGGCCACCTTAATGGAAAGCAGATTGCCCAACTCCCACATACTTACTCCAGTAAAACCCTGAAGCTCAAACCAGGCTGAATAATGATTGATAAATACAATGAAAACTGCTTAGTAAGAGACTCCTTCTACCCCAGAACTGCACAGTCAGCCGGAAGCCTCTGGGCAATAGGAAAGGGAGGTTCTCCAACAAAGTGAGTGCCAACATGACCAGAGGTAAGACGCTCATAGCCTGCAAGACTCTGTGTCCTTAAATAGCAAGAGCACAGGGCTCACTTGAGTAAACTCTAGGGTGGTTAGAAAGTCCCAAGGATTCCCTGGAAGCCTCAGGAAGCAGAATTGAATAGCAAGATACTGACTGGTGGGAGTAACACAGCATACAGACATGGACAGTATATGCCCAGGGACTCTGAGCTCTCTGATATTCTGTCCTGAGATGCCAGAGAGGCCCTAGAAGATCCAGTGCTTTTCCAGCTGTAAAGATACAGAAGGACCTAATCTCAGAAAATAGAGATATATACAAAAATAGGTCCCATTACCCCACAGAAAAGAGTGGCAGAGACAGAGCCTGGCCCTGAAACAATGCCCCAATTCAGGAACTAGAGCTGGAGAGAGGAATGAATCAAAGAAAACACCAACCAGTAAAACAAACACACATACATATATACACATCTATATAGGTAGGTGGCGCCATAGTGTACAGAACACCAGACCTGAAGTTAGGAAGACTCATCTTCCCGAGTTCAAATCCATCTTCACATACTTACTAGCTGTGTGACCCTGAGCAAGTCACTTAACCCTGTTTGCCTCAGTTCCTCATCTGTAAAATGAGCTGGAGGAAATGGCAAACTGCTCCAGTATCTTTGCCAAGAAAACCCCAAAGGGGGTCATGAAGAGTCAGATATAACTGAAAATGACTAAGTAACAAACAACATATATGTATGTAATACACACATTATATGCAGTAATATATAACACATGCATGTATTATATTCATATGTTTATATACATTGACACACGTGTGTCTATATATATATGAATATGTATATTCATATATATATACACACATGCATGCATGTATACACATATATTCTAGAGATCCTTGAAAAGAAGGAATAAATACTTTCTTTTCTCTGTATCTTCCATCTTCATACTAGGGGACTCCAATACACCTACTGATATTCTCTCAAATGCCTTTATTTCCTAAATCCTCAATCCATTCAGTTCCCCTGACTTTTTCCCTTACTGCACCTCAGATACGTACATGGTCAGACCTTTGATCTTGTCCTAAGTGTCCCATTTCTAGGTTCATGAGTTCTGAAATTCTTTTATTCCATCATAATCTTTATTATTCCCCCTCTCCCTATGCCTTGTCTTCACCATGATCTCCATTGCTTCCACCCCTCAGTTCTTTCCCAGGCTGTCAGCCCTACACTGGCTTTATTTTCTTTTTTTCCATCTCTTTATCCTCAGTGAACCAATTGACTCTACATTATCCTCTACTCTAGAATCCCTTGAAAATTTTGACCTGTCATTGATTTCATCTTGTCAGATCCCAATCCTAGATTATTCCTAGCATCCTCTTTCTTTATTCTTCTTGTGTATTTTCTGGACAGATCTGGAAAAAATTCATGAAACCGTGCTGTGTCCACTGCAAATTTATTTTTTCTTAGTTCCCTCATCCTAGACTACAGTGTAGACTAACAGTGCTGCAGAGATCAGGTCAGAAACTAAAACCTCTGTTTTCTTAGTAGGGGTTCTCTATGCTAATGAAATCACAGGTCTACTCCCATAAATGCAAAGGGATAGACAATGATACAGGCTGGACTGTGATTTCCCTGG
>JAQQSZ010002036.1:0-14885 GCA_028646595.1 Phalanger gymnotis | reverse complement strand
CAGTCCTGAGGGCCTATTAGCCTGCTTATAGATGGGAACTCTCCGAGCCAAATATTTGTGTCAGACTTATCACTTGTTTATGTTGAGTGACACCTTCGTCTATTTGTCACAGGGTTTCATTTGTATTAGGTAAATTCCACAGAATTATTATGTGTGCCCTGACAAATGGCATCACCATTTGCTTGTGGACATTCCAAGGCCCTCAATTCTTGAAGACCCCCATCCTTCCCTACACTAGTGAATGGGAATGAAATTCTCAAACTAAGGTTTTGACAAACCTGTTGGAGTGGAACAGGGAAAAACTCTCATGAGTTCTGTTGAGATTCTGAATCTCCCCCAACCCCCTTGTACTATACTTGTGTACACAGCCTACACCTGAGTGTACACAGTCTACACCTGTGTGCTCACCAACAGTCAAGGAAATAGAATGCTAACAGGATACACCTGCCTTCTCACAGCCCTAGGAAGGGGCCCAGGAATAATTTTCAGAATGAAAAAAAATAGAATTGTGTTAAAGTTGTTGGTATATTTTTTTTACTTTCTTTAATTTTCTTACTTTTTTGCAACACATCTAGTATGTAAATGTTTTAAGTAGGCTTTATATATATAATGGATAACATACTACTTGCCTTCTCAATGGGTGTGGGAGGGCCTGGAGAGAATTTGGAGCTCAAAATAAAAAAAAATATTTAAAAGCATAACTCAATCCAACAAACATTAATCAACCATCTACTGCATTCCAGGCACCTTGTGAGGACCTGAGGGTACCCATTCAAATATGAAGCCAGCCACCAAGGAGCTTCTGTTCCCACAGGGGAAACAAAACACACACACCACACACCCATAATTTGGAACAGTAGAGCACTAAGCACTGGGAGTGGGGTGGGGGATTAGGACAGAGCACTTGAGCTGAGATGGGCTCACATCATGTTTCCTCCACTGTGGGAGGCTCTCCTCACCCATCCTGGCCATGCAGGGGCTGTGACTCCTAATGCTCATTCTAGGGTGGAAGGAAGAGAGACCCAGAATTGTGGCTCTTTGCCCCCAGAGATGCAGACTTATGGGGATGAATGAAATGAGGTTCCAGAAAAGGGGACCACTTCTCTCCCTGTCACAAATCTGCTAAGTGGCTGGGCCAGGACTAGGACTCAGACTTCATGGCTTCTAGTCTAGAGCCACATCTCCTGTAGCAACAGTGAGAAGGGCTGGTCTGTGAAGCAGTCATGTAGGGATTTATAAGCCCTGCAAAAGACTCAGCTGTCACTCAGTTGTGTTAAAAGTGGCTATTGGTTGCTGCTGCTCTAAGAGTTGAGCTTACGATATTAACTGGTAAATTACTATTTTACAGCTATCTCTGAAGAGATGCTTATCGAATGAATGAATACCTGTTGTGCTTGCTGACTAACCTCTGAAAGACTGAGAACTGGAAACACACATGAGAAGTACAAAAGAGGAAAAAGGAAAGAAATCTATGAAGTATAGACCAGTGAGCCTGACTTTGGCTTCTAGGAAAAATCTAGAATTCATAGCTACAAGAATGCTTAGTGAACACATAGAATCCATCAATAGGGCATTTATTAAGGCCCTGCTATGTGCCAGATTCTGCACTAAGTGCCAAGAAAATAAAGAAAAATTAAAAAAAAACAGCCCCTGTCCTCAAGGAGCTTACGTTCTAGTGGGAGAAATAAATTGTAAACAAGTATTTACGCATGTGATAGATCCAAAGCAGATAGAATGTAAGTGTTAAGCAAAGAAGGATCTAGCAAAGACAGCGATCATGAAAACTTGGTTTTATCGAGAATAAATCAGACCTCATATGAAACTGAAAAGCTTCTGTTGGTTGGCTGTTGTCCTTCGTTCTTGAAGAGGAACAAAATGACATCATTATATTAGAGTCAAGTTTCAGGGTATCTGACTGAGGCTGATCAGACCAATACGAGCTTGGAAAGCTCTACAACAGCTTGGGCACAAATACTGCATGTGAACATTTGGGGCGGATACTCTAAATTTGCACATCCTGCATTTCTTTTGAGCTGTTTCAATTCTGCTATGCACCTTCTCTGATGTGAACACACCATGCTGAGAGCTCCTGTGCCAGTATCTCCCATGTCTCACAATCAAACCCAAAGTTCTTGAATGTCCTTGTATCACTTCTTCTGACCACCATGTAAACACTTGCCCTGTGTGAGTTCTCTATAAAATAGTATTTTTGGCAAGTGTATATTTTACATTACAGCAATGTGGCCAGACCATCGGAGTTGTGCTTTCTGAAGCAGAGTTTGAATGCTTGGTAGTTTAGTTTGAGTAAGGACCTCAGTGTCTAGTACCTTATCCTGCCAAGTAATCTTCAGAATCTTCCTAAGACAATTCAAATGGAAGTGATTCAGTTTCCTGGTATGGTACTGGTATACTGCTAGGTTTGCTATATAAACAAAATCAATACATCCAAAGGGAAGTAGTTGAACAGGGAAAAAAAATCTTTATATCAATATCAAATTTCTCTGAAAAGCGCTTGGTTTCTGAGATGCATAGGAAATTAACAGATAGGAATATATGCATATGTATGTATGCACATGTATGATACATACACATGTGTGTATATATAATATATATATGTATATATACACATATATATATATATATATATGTCCTCAACAGGACTTAAACCCGTTGGTGAGTTAGAGGGATGTCTACTCCAAGCACGTAAAAACTTCCCCCAGTGGAATGGGGGCATGAAAACAATTTGTTTCCAAGGCTTTGAAGGCAGCTGAAGCAGATGCTGTGGAGTGCTTAGAGCTTGGTCAGACACTGAAGAAATCAAGGTCATCCACCACATCCCAGGTCATCACCAGTCTTCCTGACCATGTCTTGCCACTGGGCTTCAACGACTGTGGAAGAGAGATTGAGAATGATGACTTTGTACAACTCTACGTCATCTAAATCCAATTCACGAGCAGCTCCAGACGTCATCCTGATGTCCATTTTCAAAGAAAATGAATGACAACAAACAGCAATAACATGTACACACATACACAAGTACATGCAACATACACATATTGTGTATCTCTATTAATATGTGTGTATTACGTGTATTGATATATATGGATATATGCGTGCACATATATACATATGTGTATGCCAAAAGCCATTACCCAATAGACCAGTGTTCAAAAGATATGAACACTTCTAAAAAGAAGAACCACAAAGTATTTACAACCACATGAAAAAAATGCTACAAATCATTAATAATAGAAATGCAAATCAAAAGAACACTGAGATCTTATATCATACCCTGCAAATTGGCAAAAATGACAAAGGATGGCAATAATGTCAGAGGAGTTGTGGAATGGTAAGCATACCAATATATTATTTTTGAAGCTGTAAAATGGTACAATAATTTGGTAAAGTAATTAAGAATCATTCAGATAAAATGATGGAAACGTCCATACTCTTTAAAACAAATATTCTACCATTAGGTGTACACCCCAAGATTGTTGATAGAATCTTTGTATATATCCAAATATTTATAATAGCACTTTTTGTGGGAGCAAAGAACTGAAACCAAAAGAGAGGCTCATTGATTGGGGAACAACTAAAACTGCGGCGCAAGCATGAGATTGAATATCACTGTTATGTAGGAAATGATGACTGTGATAAATACAGAGAAATATGTAAAGATTTTCATGAACTGATGCAGAGGAAAGTCAGCAGAGCCAAGAAAACAATGAACACAATAACCATAGCAATGACAATGAAAGAACAATCATCACAAAACAAATGAAAATAAATTGGTAAAATTATAAAGAAGCCTCACTTTGAGGAAGAGATCAGAGAAGCCTTGGCTGGCGGGGGAAAGCCACAGGTGGAAGCATTTGTTTTCAGGATTTTTTGATGCACTCATTAGTATTGCTAGTTTTTCTCTTCTCTCTGTTTCTCATACACTCATAAACACACACACGTGCATGCATGCACGTGTGTGTGTGTGTGAGAGAGAGACAGACAGAGAGAGGGAGGCAGAGAGAGAAGAATGAGGCAGAGAGAGAGAGAGAGAGAGAGAGAGAGAGAGAGAGAGAGAGAGAGAGAGAGAGAGAGCATGCCAGAAAGGGGAGAGAGAGGCAGAGAGGTGGAAAAGCAGGGAGAAACAGAGAGAGGCAGAGACAGAGAGAGCTAGCACTAGGGGACAGCTCTCTGGGGGGAAGGGAAGGATATATTGGGAGAAATGTTTGCAATATAAAAAATATATGAATAAAAGTTTATTTAAAAAATACAAGTTGTGCCAAACTAATTTCATTTCCTTTCTTGACAGGGTCACCACATTAAAAGATCAGGGGAATCCTGTAGATAGGTAGAGAGATGATAGATAGATAGATAGATAGATAGATAGATAGATAGATAGATAGATAGATAGATAGATAGATACTGCACAGACAGATAAGCAAAGCATTTGATAATGTATAATAGAGTCCTTCAACAGCTTAGAGAGGCATTGTGCTAAGCATTAGGGATACAGATACAAGAAAGACAGACCTTGCCCTCAAGGAACTCCTGTTCTGACTGGGGAAGCCAACACATAGTGGAAAAGTCCAGAGAAAGAAATGAGCTGTAGCTGGCCTGGACCCTTCCTCAAAGGGAGATTTGGGGCAGATACTGACCAGTGGGAGGGAGCTGCCTACAGGGGCAGAGCCTTTCCAGATTTTTCAGAAACCCTCCCTTCATCATTTTTTACAGCACAACAATATTCCACCACATTCATATGCCACAACTTGTTGAGCCATTTCCCCAATCATCCCAGCAGTTTCCACAAAGAGCCACCAGAAAAAGGACTGCTGGGGTTGGCAGAAACTCAGAATCAGATCTGGAAAGGCAGACAATGGGCGCAATCCCACAAACCTCTTGCCTCCAGCATTCCAGAGAAATACAGGGGAGCCCAAGGTCCCAGACCAGAGGTAGACTGTACTCCTCTTCCTCCTTCCCCAACATTGTGAGCTCAGGGGTCTCAAATGGGTTTCACTCTAGAGCTTGGTTGACTGTCCTTCAGCCAAGGGTTGGAGTCAACTGGTCTTAGGTGACCTTTATCCCTAGGTTATGTTTCTTTATCTCACTCTTTAGTGCAGCTAGGTGGCCCAGTGGATAGAGCTCCAAGCTTGAAGTCAGGAAGACTCATGTTCCTGAGTTCAGATCCAGCCTTGCTTACTAGTTGTGTGACTCTGGGCAAGTCACTTAACCCTGTTTTCAGTTTCCTCATCTATAAAATGAGTTAAAGAAGGAAATGGCAAACTACTCTAGTATCTTTGTCAAGAAAACCTCAACATGGGGTCACAAAGACTCAGACACATCTGAATCTTCCTCCTCCCTTTAGTTTCTCAGTCTCTTCCTCTTCTATCTCTTTCTTCTGTCTATGTCTCCCCCTCTTCCTCTGTGGGCCTCCCCTTCTTTCGAGTCTTCTCTGCTAATGTCTATGATATTGGGGGGGGGGAGTGTCAGGGGTGAGAAACAGGCCAGTCTGTCTCTTTTTTGTCTCTCACATACCCAGAAGGTGGGGATTGGTGTGGGGGAGGTTCTGGAGGCTCAGCCCTGACTCCAGGCCTTTGGGCCCTAGCTCTAGCCTTCTCCTCCCTCCTGAAACATGCTGGAGGGACCCCCAATGTTACATTGCTACAAGGGGTCACCCTTCTTCTGGGGCCCCAAGAACCTTTCACGGATTCTATTCTGCCTCCCAGATCCAGATGTACTCAGCCAGAGCTAGGAACCCAACCCATAGTGATCTCTCCCCAAAGTGATATTTGGCCACGGGAGCCCGTTGGGTTCCACACCCTTGGGGTTAGGGTAGGATAAGGAAGTGGTGGAACCCAGAACCCTCTGGAAGCTCAGCTGCCTAATATAATCAAAGGAAAGACTAGCTTTAGAGGTTTGCTTACCTTCAACTCTCTTGCTCTTGGATTCTGAGCTTGGGTGATAATTTTAGGAGGTCTTCCTCTAGAAGCTCATCTGAAACCCGCTTAAGAGATTGGCAATCCACACTTCTTGCTCTCAGGTTTGGCCAATGGAGGGCAAAGATGGAATGAACAACTTAGCCAATCCCTGCCAGGGCTGGGGGTGGAGGGGGTGTGGTGGCCAGGCCCTTTAAAAGATTTCCCACCACTTGTGGCCTGCACCTGCCTTGTGGTGGAGGCTGCGGCTGATGGAGCAGCAGATTGGCACTCATCTTTGAGCTCGTTCTATCCTCCTGTGATGGCCAAACAGCACAGTAGTTCAACTAAGCCATCAGTCCACACTAACAGGAATGTGACAGCCATGGAAGCCCCAGCTCCAGCTCAGCGCCAGGCCAAGACATTTTTGGTGAGCCTGCTGCTGCATCCTCAGGAAGTCACCCCATGCGGTAGCTGCGCTCGCAGGCTGTGGCCCCTAGACCCCTGCAGCAGGCACCGCAGTCCCAGGCCATCACCCCATCAGGGCACCTGCAGTTACCTCAGCCCAAGACCGTCACTCCATAGGGACACCTGCAGCCACCTCAGCCCCAGGTTGTCACCCCATCGGGTCACCTGCAGCCACCTCAGCCCAAGGCCGTCACTCCATAGGGGCACCTGCAGTCACCTCAGCCCCAGGTTGTCAACTCATCGGGGCACCTGCAGCCACTTCAGACCCAGGCTGTTACTGCATCAGCACACTTGCAGCCATCTCAGTCCCAGGCTATTACCCCATCATGGTACCTCTTGCCACATCCTTGGGCCGTCAGCCCCTGCAACCACTGTAGCCCCAGGCCATGGCCGCAGGACCCCTGCAGCAGCCAACACAGCCCCAGAAGATGGCCCCACCTGTATGCCTACAGCAGCCACCATAGCCCCAGTCCATGGCATACAGATCAGTTTGGCAGCCTGCCCAGGCCGTGGCTTGACCAATACACCTGCAGCAGACTCTACAATCTCGGGCAGCAGTCCACAAGTCCGTGCAGCAGACTCTACAGCCCCAGGCCACAGCATACAGATCTCTGTGGTAGCCATTGCAGCCCCAGACTCTGACCTCTCAATCTCTGCGGCAGACTCCACAATCCCAGGCCATGACATACAGATCTGTTTGGCAGGCTGCCCAGGTCATGGCCCTACCAGTACATGTGCAGCAGACTCTACAGCCCCAGGCCGTGACATATGGATCTGTTTGGCAGTCTGCCCGGGCCATGGTCTGACCAGTATACCTGCAGCTGACTCCACAGTCTCAGACAGTGGTCTCCAGGCCCCTGCAGCAGACTCTACAGTCTCAGACCATGGCATACAGATCTCTGCAGTGGCCAGTGAAGCCCCAGACTCTGACCTCTCAATCTCTGCAGCAGACTCCACAGCCACAGGCCATGGTCCCCAGAACCTTGCAGCAGACTCTACAGTCTCAGACAGTGGTCCCCAGGCCTGTGTAGCAGACTCTACAGTCCCAGGCCATGGTCCCCAGGCCCCTGCAGCAGACTCCTCAGCCCCAAGACGTGGTCCCCAGGCACCTGCAACAGACTCCACAACTCTAGGCCGTGTCATTCGGATTTGTTCCCCACCCCGCCCAGGCCATGGCAGGACCAGTATACCTGCAGCAGATTCCACAGTCTCAGGCTGTGGTCCCCAGGCACCTGCAACAGACTCCACAACTCTAAGCCATGCCATTCGGATTTGTTCCCCACCCCACCCAGGCCATGGCAGGACCAGTATACCTGCAGCAGATTCCACAGCCCCAGGCCACCCTTTGTGGTCTAGGTCTCGATTCCTGCCTTTCCCAGAATATCCCTTTGGTTTCCTCAGTAGCAGTAGTGGGTGGGGCCCAGGGGTCTATCACCATCCCTAGCTACAGTGACAACCTAGCATCAGTCCCCTTCTCGGAACACAGACCCTGTCACAACCCTGGCCTCCAGGCCCCCATCCCCAGGTGCATTCCTAACCTCCTGCACTGCTCCAACACCCACATCACCACCCTCAGGCCAGAAGAGATCCTCCTACTCCAGGGGCTGGAACTATTTTCCCGGCTTTGAGTTTTGGCTTGCATAGGGGATCCTCCAGCGTTGAGTCCTGGGGAGCCAGTACCAGCCTTCCTCCAGGCCTACCCCTGTCCCAGCTGAAGACTTGAAACTTTCATGGATGGATGAGATGCACCAGGTTGTCTCCATAATGTTCTCTTCTTTATCTGCCCCTGTCCCCTATCCCCAATCAGTTTCTTCCCCTCAGGGGTCTTAAAGGGAGAACTTTTTAGTATTGGTTTTAAAATCTTTTATTGAGTTGTAGACTTGGCTTTGGATGACCGCAATCAGCTCACTAAATGACCATAGAAAAGCCACTTCTCAGTGCTTCAGTTTACTGTGATAAAATGAATTTATGTGAAACCATTAAAGTTGTTTTTAATTATAGGAAGAAAGCTGCTGTGAACATTTTTGTACACCTAAGCCCTTTTCATTTCTTTAAGCTAGCATTGGTATAGCAGGGTCGATTCACAGTTTAGGTTTGGGGATCTGAGTCCTAACTGCTTTCCAGAATAGCTGGAGGCATTCATAGCTGAACCCACAGGGCACCATCTTCGCACAGACCTTCCAACAGTTCCCCTTTTCTCTTGGGTTTTCTTTGCCAGTCTGATGGGTATGAGGTGGAACGTAAAAGATGCTTGAATTTGTGCATTTAATTATTAGTGATGTGGATAATTGTTCATTTGGCTATTAGCTTAGATTTCTTCCTTAGAAAACAGCCTTGATTCTTTGGCCACTTATCAGTTAGGAGGTGGTTCTTACTTAAATATTGGAAATGAAACCTTTATGAGTGATATTTGACATAAAGACTCTTCCCCCAATTATCTGCTTCCCTTCTAGTCTTAACTCCTCTCCATCTCATTTTGCAGATAGTATCTGCACCTCTTGCCTCCTTCAGCCCATCTCCCATAAGGAGGTGGCCCTTCTCCTCACCTGGCACAAGTGATGCCATTCCATCCCTTCTTCTCCAGCCCATTGCCTCCACTAGGAGCCTCACTTTTATTTATCTTTTTTTAATTAATTAATTTAATTTAATTAATTAATTTCTATGCTCAGCATGGCGTGCCCACATCAGAACAGGTGCTGTGCTCTCTGAGCTCAGCAGAATTGAAACAGCTCAAAGGAAACACAGGATGCACAGATTTAGAATGTCCGCCCCAGAGGTCCACATGGACTATTTTGTGCCCAACCTGTGGTAGAGTATTCTAAGCTTGTATTGGTCTGATCAGCCATGGTCGGACACACTGAAATTTGACTTTAGCACAGAGATGTCATTTTGGTCCTCTTCAAGAATGAAGGACAACAACCAGAATATAGAAAGGGCTTAATAATCTCAGTTTGATTAAACAGACAGATACAAAGAGCCCAACTATTTGGTAATTTGAATATTCTTTGGCATTGCCCTTCTTTAGGATTGAGATATAAACTGATCTTTTCCAATCCAGTGGCCACTGTTGTATTTTCCAAATTAGCTGGCATATTGAGTGCAATACTTTAACAACATCGTCTTTTAGGATTTTAAATAGCTTAGCTGGAATTCCATTACTTCTGTTAGATTTGTTGTTAGCAATGCTTCCTAAGTCCCACTCAACTTCATTCTTTAGCATGTCTGGCCCTGCATCAGTAACCACATCATTGTGGTTATCAGTTGTGTTAAGATCTTTCTTGTATAGGTCTTCTGTATATTCTTGCCATCTCTTCTTAATATCATTTATTTCTTTTAAGTCCTTACCATTATTATCTTTTCTAATGCCCATTTTTACATGAAATCTTCCTTTCATATCTCCAGTTTTCTTGAAGAGAGCTCATGTTTTCTATTCCATTGTTTTCTTCTATTTCTTTGCATTGCTCGTTTAAGAGAAACTTCTTATATCTCCTTGCTATTCTCTGGAATTCTGCATTCAATTGGGTGTATCTTTCCCTTTCTCTTTTCTCTTTCCTTCATTCCTTAGCTATTTGTAAAGCCTCATCAGACAGCCATTTTTCTTTCTTGCTCTTCTTTTTCTTTGGAATGTTTTTAGTTGCTGCCTCTTGAATAATATTGCAAACCTTTGTCCAAAGTTCTTCAAGCACTGTACTACATCCAATCCCTTAAGTCTATTCATCACTTTACTTCATATCCATAAGGAGTGTTATTTAGGTCATACCTATATGGTCTGATAGCTTTCCCTGCTTTCTTCAATTTAAGTCTGAATTTTGCAGTAAAAAGCTCATGATCTGAGCCACAGTCTTGTTTTAACTGATTGTATAGAGCTTCTCCACCTTTGGCTGTAAAGGATACAATGAATTTGATTTGGGTATTGACCATCTGGTGATGTCCATGTGTAGAGTCTACCTTTTCAGATGTTAAAAAAAAAAAGAATGTTGGCTCTGACCAGTGAATTATCTTCACAAAACTCTATTAATAGTTTCTGCCCTGTTTCATTTTGCACTCCAAGGACAAACTTCCCTATTATTCCAATTATCTTTTGATTTCCTCCTTTATAAAGCATTCCAATCCCCTATGATGAATGTGATAATTTTTTTAGAGTTTTTTCTAGAAGATGTTATAAGTCTTCATAGAACTGATCAACTTTGACTTGTTCTGCCTCAGTGGTTGGAGCATAGGCTTGTATTGCTACAATATTGACAGTTTGCCTTAGATTCAAACAGATATCATTCTGTCATTTTTGAGATTATACCATAGTACAACTTTTCTCACCCTTTTAATGACTCTGAGGGCTACTCCAGTTCTTCAAAGGGACTCTTGCCCACAGTAGTTTATGTCATGATCACCTGAACTAAATTCACCCATTTCTACCCATTCACTGACAGCCAAGATGTTGGTATTTAATCTTTCCATCTCCTGTTTGACCACATGCATTTTACCTTGGTTCATAGCTCTTACATTCCAGGGTCTGATGCAATATTAATCTTTGCAGCTTTGGTCTTTCCTTTCATCAGCAGAACTATCCACAACTGAGCTCCTTTTGGCTTTGGTCCAGATGTTTCATTAGTACTAGAGTCACTTGTAGCTGTCTTCTTTTCTTCCCCAGAAAAATATTGGACAGTTTCTGACCTGAGCCGCTCATCTTCCAATGGCATCTCTTTTATCACTTAATACTGCCCAGAGGGTTTTCTTGAAAAGATATTGGAGTGGTTTGCTATTTCTTTCTCCAGTGAATTACTTTTTGTCAGAACTCTCCACTATGACCTGCCCATCTCGGTGACCTACACAAGCCCCTCCATGACAAGGTGGCTAGATCTATAACTGTAACTAAAACTGTAATTATAACTATAACTATATAACTAACTATAACTATAAAACTTTAACTATATAATTGACTACAACTTTAACTAAAACAACTATATATATATGTAACTATATGTGTATATGTATATATGTGTGTGTTCACATACATATACGCTGTTAAATATAACATAGTATACATAAAGGCTATTCATTTATATATACATATAAACATGTATGTTATATATACATATATATCAACATACACATATATGTTAATAGTTGCTATATATTGGACACCCAATCAATATTATGGAAATTTGATACAAAGACTTTTCCCATTTTTCCCATTCCCATTTCCCATTTTCCCTATTCCCTTCTTATCCTAGGTGCACTAATTTTGTCTCTGCAGAAACTTCAGTTTCAAGTAATCAAAGTAATCTACTTTATCTTTTGCATTGCCACTATCTCTTGTTTGGCTAAGAATACATCCAATCTAATATTACAAGCATTTATTAAGCACCTACTAGGCGCCTGGCACCCTGTTAAGCTAGAAACACAATTAACAAAAAGAAAGACTGTCTTTGCCTTCAAGGAACTTACAGTTTAAAGGGGGAGACAACACAAAATTACTTCTATTTCTCTTTCTGAGACTGGATTAGATAAAATCTCTATTTGGTCTTCTATTCATATGGTACATTACATTTTTGAAAGTACACTTCTCTTTCTTCTGTGTACTCAGTTTTGTTAAAAAGTATTCGTAATAGGTCTTGAATTTTTTTAGTTTTTAGATTTTACTGTGATTTCACTTTGCTCACTTGCTATTTTGATTTAATCTTCTATCACTTTAGTCAAATTATTTAAAAGTTTATCAATTTCTATCAGTCTTTTAAAAATAGCTTTTAGTTTTTCATTTCTACGTTTTTTGGTTTCCACTTATCTATTTTCCTCTAATTTTTAATATTTTCTCTTTTGTGTTTGTTTGCTTTCTAGTGTTTTCTTAATACTTTTTTTCAGTTCATTAATCTCTTTTTCTATTTTGTTAATGTTTGTTTTTCCTCTGAGGATGACTTTGGCTGTATCCTAGGAATTTTGGCATGTTGTTTCATAATTATAATTTCCTTTCATATATATATATACGTGTGTGTGTATGTATGTATGTATATAATTTCTAGTGGATTAGAGCTATTGAGTTTGTAGATGAGACCAACCTGTCAGGGGCAGCTGGCATTTGGACTAACAAAATCAGCATCTAATGAAACCTTGACATTGTGTTCTGTCCCATAAGATGAAATTTAATGGGAACGAATGTAAAGATTTATAAAAACAACTTGATAAATCCAAGATGGCGGGGGCAAGGCTAAAGAGCAATTTGTCTGAAAAAGCTCTGAGGTCTTTAGTAGCTTCTAAAAGCTCGGTAGGAGCCACAAAAGATAATTTTATCTTGGGCTGCTTAAATAAAAGGATAATGCCCAGGACCAGGGAAATAGCAGTCCCTACCTAGAGCAGTAAGGTCAGTTTCGAGTGCCACATTTTAATAAGGAAATTGATGGGGAAGGGGCACACTGAAGAGAGTTTTAAGCAAAAACTGGCTTCAGGTCCTGTCTTTGACACATATGGGCTGTGCTACCCTGGGAATGTAACTTAAACTCTCAGTGATCTCAGAAAACTCTTTGGACTCAGACTTACAGGTCTAAGTTGCTGATCTCCATTGAGGCAAGTAATTTCAACATCAAGGACTCTTTCTTTTTAGTCCTAATTCCCACTTTTGTATTTTTTTTAAATTTTAATTTTTAATTTATGGACTCAAGCAAGCATTTCCATAACATAGCACAATGAAAAAGATGATTGCATATGAAACTGCCAATCCATCATGAACAATTCCCTCTAAATATACAAGAAAATTAACATGTAAATTTCTTTTTGTACTTTTTTCCCCTCCCCTGCCCCATCCTAGAACTAACATTAGGCACGAATAGGTATGTATGTGTGTGTGTATGGATGTATACGTATATATGTATACATATATGTATATATGTGATGTGTGTATATATAAGCACATATATACATACACGTGTGTGTGTAAAATTATTCTATACATATTTTTATTTATCAGTTCTTTCTCTGGATGCTGACACTATCTATCTTCATATGTCCTTTATTTTTAATTTGTGTATTTATAATAGTCAAAACGACTTAGTCGCTCAAAGACGTGTGTGTATGTATATACGTGTGTGTATATATATGTATATAAAATAAGTAAACAGTTTGGCCTTAACGAATGTCCTATAATTAGTCCTTAATGTTTTCCTTATATTTCTTCTGGATCTTTTATATCGAATTTTCCATTGAGATTCTCATTTTTAAAAATATTAGCATACTGCATACAGGATGCCTCACCTACTGCAGCAATATCCTTTTCTAGGCCCCTTAACCAGCCAGTTTGGGCTTGATGTCGGGGAAAGCTTCTTAATAGTGACAGTTGTCATAAAGAATGTGCTGTCTTGGAAGGGGTTAAGTTCCCCATCAACCTGACATCTTTGAGTAGAGGTTGGAGGATCACTTTTAAGGTTATCCCAGAGACAGGGCAGGAGCCATTTCTGACTTGGGTACTTACTGGCTGTATGACACTGGAAAGTCACTATCTCTCTCTAGCTCAGTTTGGTCATCTGCAGAATGGGGTAATGCCTGTTTTTTCACCATATGCCTCACAGGATTGCAAAAAAAAAAGCATTTTATTGACTTAAAAGTAGCATGTAAACCTGAGTCATGATTGCCATGGGGAAATTCCTCAGCCACAATTTGCGGGAAAATTCTGAACTCCATTTCAGTGCTGACATTCTATGGTGCTGTGGTACAGCAAGGTCTGACATCCGTCAATCAGCTACTCATAAGGCCTAATGCCAATTGGTCAAACAGTATCAGGCCCTGGACAGAGTCAGCACTTTAGAGTCCATCTAGAACAAGTCCACTTTACAGAGATAGAAACTGAGGGTCAGGAAAGCTACAGGACCTGCCCATACACATACCTGGGGCTTTACAGAGCTGCTGTCCAATTTGACACCCCCCCCACAAATACACACACATATATGCACACACATAAACAGACACGTACATATAAATCTTCATGCTATTGTCATCCTCACTGTGCAGAAGAAGAAATAGGTTCAGATGTGGTCTGTCACTTGTCCAAGGCAGCATCTCTGCTCGCAGCAGGCTGGAGATTAGAACCAGGATCTGTTGCCAGCTTTGGGGCTCCTTCCAATGTTGTGGGAAGAGGCCCAGACAGGGACAGGAAGACTTGTGGTGCAAATTCCAACTCTGGGATTTAGGAACTGCATGACCATGAACCTCGGCCTCAGTTTCTCCATCTGTAAATTGGGGATAATTTTTGTCGTTCAGTCATTTCGATTGTGTCTGACTTCATGACCTATTTGGGGTTTTCATGGTAGATATACTGACTGGAGTGGCTTGCCATTTCCTTTGTGAGGGGATAATAATAGCACCTGCCTGAAAACACAGTTGTGAGACTCTAAGGAGATGATCTACATAAAGTGCTTGGGAAACCTTAAAGCTTTGCCCGCTTCTCTGTTCTAATCAGCGGCATCAGCCTTCACTGCTGACAGCTTCCAATGAGATAGAGAGGAGACAGAAGAGACACGAGCC
>JAQQSZ010002035.1:0-14886 GCA_028646595.1 Phalanger gymnotis | reverse complement strand
GGCGGCCGGAGGGGCAGTGCCAGCTAGGGGACAGGAGGGGAAAGTGGAGTGCCACCTGGGGGGCGGCCGAAGGGGGCAGAAGGCGAGGGGGCAGCGTCAGTTGGGGTGGGGGCAGTGCCAGAGGGGGCAGAGGCGGAGGGAAGGGGGCAGCGCCAGCTGGGGGAGCAGAAGGGAAGGGGCAGTGCCTGCTAGGGAGGGGGCAGCTCCAGAGAAGGCAGGAGCAGAGGGGAGGGGGCAGGAGCGGAGGGGGCAGTGCTAGCTGGGGGGGGGCAGGAGCAGAGGGGAGGGCTGGCAAGGGAAGTGGGGGCTCACCCGTGTCCTGCCGGAATTGATGCATGGACTGCAGGTCGATGATGTAGGGCGACAGGCGGCTGTCCACCTGGCCCAGCACCACGCTGCCGCCGCCGGCGCGGGGTCCCCCGGCCCGGATCACCGCCTCGATGTGGTGGCTCACGGCCGGGCTGTATGGTCTCCAGCGGCCGTGCTCGTTCAGCCATTCCCAGACCACCACTGCCGAGGCCAGCAGCATGGCTGGCGATGTAGGGCCCGTGGCCGCAGCCGCCGCCGCCTCCGCGCAGCCCCCCGGGAGCGCCTGGGCTGGGCCGCCGGCCTCAGCTCCTCGCCATGGGCCCCAGGCGCGCCCCGCATCCACCCGGGCCGCCGCCGCCTGCCGCCGAGCTCGGCCGCCCGGCGGGGGCCAGAGGTTTCATGCAGATTGTGGCCGCTCGGCGCCGCGGGCCCCGCCTGGCCCGGTCCCCCGGGCGCCGCAGCTGCAGGGCCGGTGGGCCGAACCCGGACCGGGCGAGGGAGCTGGGGCCGCCGTCAGTCCAGCGGCTCCGAGCGGGCTCGTGCGGGCGCTGCAGCCGCCGCGCGGGGGCCCGGGCACCAGTTGCGCCTCCTCTGCGGATGCCCGGCCGCCGGGGATCTCGCCCAGCCGGCCGGCTCCCAAGTGCATGCTCCGGCGGCCGGGGCGGGGTGGGGGCTGGCCACCCCTCCCCCGCGGTCCCCTCCTCCTGCCCGCCCTCCCTCCCTCCCTCCCTGCTCGGGTCCTCGCCCTTCCCCGGCCCCTCTCCCCTAGCCACCTCCCGCTCTCTGGCCCCTCCTCCCCGGGCCCCCTCCCTGGCTCCCCTCCCTGTCGCTTTTCTCCCTCGGCCCTCTCGCTCTCCCCTTCCCCGAGCCGCAGTCGCGGATCCGCCCCCTCCCCAGG
Source organism: Phalanger gymnotis (assembly GCA_028646595.1). Lineage (NCBI taxonomy): Eukaryota > Metazoa > Chordata > Mammalia > Diprotodontia > Phalangeridae > Phalanger > Phalanger gymnotis. The sequence goes on along the minus strand of JAQQSZ010002035.1, from coordinate 13,679 downwards.
GCCTGCGCTCAGCTCCTTCTCCTTCCGAAAGAGTCCCCCTTCTTGGGCTCTGGTCCAAGGCCAGGGACAAATGCTAGGCGCCCCCACCCTACCCCGAGATGGCCGCCCTCTCCCCAACTTGGCATCCCCTTCCCCTAGAAAGGGGCTCTGTCCCCCCCCGCCCCCATGTAATACACTCTCTGCTTTCTTTCATTTTTTTCTTCAAAAAAAATTTTTTTTTCCATTTAAAAAAATACGTTGACATTAGTGTCAGCTGCACGGGCTCTGAGGAATGCGGGGACTCGGGCTCGCGAGCGCGCGCACACAGACACAGACACAAGCACAAGCGCGCGCACGCCCCCCTTCATCCTTCTCCTATTACCTCATGCCCGGCCCTAGTCCGAGAGCCTGTCCATCACGATAGGCGAGGCCACGCCCCTCCAGCTCCCACTACTCGCGTGGTTCCCTGGAGGCCAACCGCCACCTGCTGGCTCCTAAGGGAGCGAGCCAGGAACGGCCGGAGTTAGTCCTCCCTGAGCGTGGGTTTCTACACCTGTCCTGTGCTCCTACTGAGTTCTAGCACACCAGGGATGGAAGTTACCCCTAACCGCAGGAAGGACTTCTTTATTCCTCCCGGTATTAGTCACCACCTTCTTCAAGTTAACTCGTCTGGGCATGAGAGTACTGGCTGTGCGCTGGACAAGTCACTTAACCCCTCTGTTCTCCGAGCAGCTTAGATTTTAAATTGTCCAGAAGGTGCTGACCTGCGCTGGTGTCAACCAAGTATTTATTAAATGCCTACTATGTGCTAGGCCCTGTGGATATAGGTACAAAGAATGAAACGGTCCCTAGGAGCAGTGAGCCCATATTTTTCCTAATGAAATCCATAAAACTAGCTATTGCATAAAAGGAAATGAATAGACACAAAGCGGGTCAAGGCCGACCAGTCGGGACAGGGTGAGAGGCAATCAGAGTTCCCGAGATGGAGGGGTACAAGGACATTCCCTCTGCCAGTCGCTGCACATACATGCTTTATGTCTCCAGGAGCATTGAAGCTCCTAGAAGCAGGCACTGGTAAGATTCTTTTGGTCTTCCAGTCCTAATCGGCTGGCATGAAAGAGAGATAACTTCTGGACATCCATGTGCCCTACTCCACTGACCCTCTTAGTCTTGGAGAGTTGCTTGAGTCACCTAAAGGGTTAGCTCCTGGTCACAGACCTAGTATGAGTCAAAGGTAAGATCTGAACACAGGTCTTCCTGATTCCAAGGCACTCATTCTATTTGCCTACATTCTATACTGCCTTGAAGTGTGCAGATTGTGGCAAAAACATTAGTCGAATTTATTTAGTTGCATCTAGATCCCTCATTTAATGCATAGGGAAACAGAGGCCAGAGGAGAGAAATAATTTCAACACAGCTGGTAAGTGGCACAGCTGGGGCCCAAATCCAGGTCTTCTGATTCCAAAATCACCATAAAACAAGGTAACAAGCACTTACTATGCCCCAGGCCCTGTGCTAAGTGCCATGGGTACAAATACAAGCACACACTGCTCTTTCTTTGTTGCTGAGTCATTTCAGTTAAGTCCAATTCTCCATGACCCCATTTGGGTTTTTTTTTGGCAGAGATAAAGGAGTGGTTTGCCATTTCCTTCTCCAGCTCGTTTTGGGGATTAGGAAACTGAGGCAAGCAGGGTTAAGTGACTTGCCCAGGGTCATATAACTAATAAGTGTCTGAGGCTAGATTTGAACCCTGGAAATTGAGTCTCCTTGACTCCAGGCCAGCGCTGTATCCATTCTACCACCTAGCCTCTTGCTCTTTCTTTAGGATGTAAAATAAAGTGTAGGTTTCCATAAAGATTTAGGTTAGAAGGGACCTTACAGATGATCTACTCTATCCCTATCATTTTTCAGATAGGGAAACTGAAGTCCAGGGAGGGGCAATGTCTTGCCCATGGTGTCTGGACATCCTGGAGAACAAATCTAACTTCTTGTGCCTAAGTGGTATGGGTTACCAGTCAGTGGCCAATGATCACATAAATCAGAGACTTGGCCCAACAGATTCATTTTATTGTATGGTTAAAACTAAAATAAAATGAGGCAGACACTTTGACCATCTAGTTGCCACACTCAGGAGCCTTCCATATCTCACTACTGTAGGATGCATCCAAACATGTGAAGTCCCTCACTGCCTTTATCAGTTGATTTCACATCACTGTCCTGAAGTCCAGCCAGATTGGTCTATTTGGTGGTCTCTGAATGCTGCATGACTTCTCTGAATATTCAAACTTCAGTAAGCTCTCTAGCTGTCAAAGGAAGCTTAGAGGTCATCTGCTCCAATCCCCCACTTTACAGTTGAGGAGACAAGACCAGAGTAATTAAATGGTGAAAATCAATCAACAAATCTGTCAAGTGCCTAACTCTGGTCATACAGGTGCAAAGCATGACAGAAGCCTCACTAGAAAAGTGAATTTGTTAGAAGGAGAATTTGAACCCAGGTTCTCAAATTCCAAAGGCAGTACTGTTGCTATCCTCTGACCATTAGTAACTAAATCATTGATTTCAAGATAGAAGGGACCTTAAGAGTCATCTGGTCCAACTTCGCCATTTGGCAGAGAAGTAAAGTCCACTGCCATACAAGATTTGAGCTCAGCTTTCTGCCTCCTAGTTCAACACTATGCACTACAGACTACACTGTACACTCCCTGGGCCCACTGGCTTAATTAAGGACTATATAGGATGGCAGGAAGGCAGTAAAAAGAACACTGGATTTGGGGTCAAAGAAGCAGATGAATTCTGGGAATCAATTATGGTTTTGGAAATCACCTGTGGTGCCTTAGACACAGCCATGTGAACGGAATTCTGGACCTGGAGTTGAGAAGACCTCAGTTCAAATTCAGCCTCAGCTACTTACTAACTCCTAAGGCAAGTCACTCTGTCTGCCTTAGCTTCCTCATCTCTAAAATGGGGATATAATACCCCCCTACTTCTCAGAGTTATGGTGTGAATAAAATGAGTTAATATTTATGAAGCACTATACAAATAGACGCACTATGCTATTATTGTCGGGCAAGTCAGTTGATCTCTCAAAATCTGTTTGCACATTTGTGAAATGAGGAGGTTGGACTATGATTTTTAAGTTCCCTTCCAGCTTTAAAAATCCATGATGTTGTGACTAGATGGGGCTATATGATCCTAGGAAGAGAGATGACCTTCTTAGAGCACTGAGGCAAGACACACCACTGCTTACCTGTTTGGACCTATTGGTCTTCAAGAACCTAGGACAACATGTTCTACTTTTTCACCATCAAGACATCCCCCAAGACGAGTCCAAGGGAGAAATTCTTCAGCAGTCCTCAGATTCCCCCATAGGCATGGAGAGATGGCCAGTGTGTCTCCCTTTCTCTCATCCCCTCAATTCTCGCAATGCTTATAGTGCCACTTTTTACTCAACATGCCAAAGTGGGCTATAGTGGGAGGAGCAGCAGACTTGAATCCTGGGTAAGGGGCTTCCCCACTTTCTAGCCGAAGTCCCCTCAGTTTCCTCCTGAATGTTCACATTGCCTTATAAAGTGGCTGTCAGGACAGTGATTTGTGAACTTTGGGTGCCGTAGGAAACCTAGCTATACTTGTCATCCCCACCCAGACCATTCAGTACCAAAAACACTCAATCCCTGTGGCCAAGGTGCTATAATGGTCCTGCGGTCAGTGTTGCCCTGGGTTTGTATGATTGCACACAAGTCATAACCTCTCAGAGCCACAGTTTCTTATTTACAAATGGGAATGATACTCTGCCCACCTCACTGGGTTGTCCTATGGAAAACCCTTTGCCAGCCTTATGTAGGGTAGCATGTTGCATGTCAAAGGCAGGGATGAGGAGGAAATGGATTGAAGTGGAAGCACTGTCTCCATGAAGGAGATATTTTGCTTTTTATCTTTCTCACTCCTTTTCATTTGCAAATGAAATCAAAACATCCCACAGTTGAGAAGATAAGGTGGGAAGAGGATGGTCATAGACCCAGACAATGCTTGGTAGTTGATTAAAAATATAGCCCCTAAAATGATTCAGAAGGAGTGTAGTTTAGCAATCAGAAATTAAGCAAGAATTAAGAGGATTTTTCTAACACAAATTCAGATAAAAGACCAAGTCAGAGACCTTGTGATAGAACGTAAGCTCCTGGAAGGGAGGGACAGTAACCCCAGGACCTACTATGCCTAGTACATAACATAAGCTTATTAATAAATAAATGAATGTTCACTTATTAATTTGATCGCTCCTAGTAAGCAAGCGGAAGGGGTTCAGAGACAGATTAAATTACTTATGGAGCTTGCTGATCTGTTCCAAAAGAGTATGGCTTCTGGAGGTAAAGACTCTCCTTCTAGAGGGAAAAAGCCAAATGTACCAAAGCTATGAAGCTAAAACTTTCATTGTAGGAAGAAAAGCAACTAAGGGTTTTCCTAAGTCTAATGCTTGTGTGTGTGTGTGTGTGTGTGTTTGTGTGTGTGTGTGTGTGTGTGTGTGTGTGTTTGAAGGGTCTGTCTCCCTAAAAAACCTGAATTTAAGCCATTAGGATCTAAGTGAAAAGAGTGCATTCTGTCTCTTATGGGAAAGAGGTAGCCTCTCAATTCGAGTTGAAGCCACAAGCTGTTTCAGAGAGAAACTCCACAACCAAGGGCCCAGACACTTATTTCTTTTGTGATCCTGGTCAAGTCACTTAACTCAGTTTCTTCACCTGTAAAAACAAGCTGGAGAAGGAAATGGCAAACCACTTCAGTATTTTTACCGAGAAAACTCCAAGTGGAGGCTCGAAGAGTCAGGCATGACTGTACAACGATTAATTGTTATCACTATCATTGTTATTATTAAGTACCAAACTGAATTATGTCTTCAGAGACCCAGGACACTGAATGGACCTCAGTAACAGAAGCATCTCTTTGCATATGCCTTATAGAATCTGCACTACAGGCATCAATTTATCTCCAGGTCTATCTGCTATTTCCCGAAAAGAGCAAGTTGGAGATGCTGTGGATTCAAAACCAGTGAGGTTACCCCTTTGTTCTCAGAATGTCTTCTATCGATCTTGGGATAACCTGGATGGAATTTGTTCTTTGTGAGAAAGAAGCATACGGCACTTGGGAAATACCATCTTAGCCAAATTCGAGGACTTAACCCAAGGAGAATGGCGCTGTTTCTCTTTCCAGCAGCTACTTGAGGAAGCCGGGCATCTCGTTGAATACCACTGCTGTCCCCCTGATTCAGAGTCTTGAAAAGCCATTTAAATGTCTCTTTTTTGGATCTTTTGTAAAATCATCCCATAGATAGTTGCTTTACACCTTCGTCTTCTATTTTAACCATGAATGGTTAAAAAACAAAGAAAACGAAACCAAAAACTGGCTCTTTTTCCCATTTGTTTCAATATTTTTATTGGTGAAAAAACAAACAAACAAATGAGGGCTGGGCAAGATGTCCCATGAGGATCCTTCTGGCTCTAGAACTAAGATCCCTTTGCCATTTTTCTAACTGTGCTATTAACTAAATGCCTGTACTTTGAAATAGTCTTCGAATTGAGTAGAGGAAAAAATAAACACTACAAGGAAGAGCTTGTGAGCTATAATTTGTGAGAGGATACGAACGCACGGAATACTTCGAACTTGGGGCAAATTTGTTAGGGGCCCCGAGTATGAGACAAAGTGTTATATACATAGGGGTTGCCTATCATCCCAGCAGCTAAGTGGTAGAAGGTTAGATTTGGGGTCAGGAAGGCCTGAGTTAAGATCCTGCCTCAGATACCTAGTAACTGTGTGATCTTGGGGAAGACAAATCTCTGCTTCATGTTCCTCATCTGTAAAATGGAATAGTAATGGTACCTACACTGTAAGACCGTTGGGATAATCAAATGAGATATCTGTAAAGCATTTGGAACAGTGTCTGGCATATAGAAGGTGTTTAATAAATGCTTGCCCCCTTCCCCAAACTACCTTGAATTTAGTTTATACGTGTTAACTTTATGTTATACACATTTATATATATATATATATATATATATATATTATATATATATATACATATACATATATATATTGTTAATGGGCAATCACAACTTCATCAAGTTTTTGTGAAAACTAGGTTTATTACAAGAGAAATGGACATGCATGTGGAAACCAAACAGTCCACATCCCATATAGAAGTTTGCATATTTATGACATCAGAACAAAGGGAGGAGGAGAAACACAAATCTCCACCTAAAAAGGTGTGGCACTGGAGGGGGATAGGTACAGTAAAGGTAGGAAAAGGACAAGACCCCTCCTGACGGGAAGGAACAAGGCCAAGGCAAAAGCCACATTTTTCCCCTCCTTGGGAACTGCCAGACCATGAAGATAGGATGCTTTGCTTATCTACAAGGGTTCCATAAGCAATTTCTTAACCTAGTGAAGACTGTCTAACAGCTGTCTTGGCTCCCAAGGACACACAGGCAGTCCAGTTTGGGATGCAAACAACAAATTATGTAAACTTTGGTGGTGGGGAGGGGAGGCTTTGTATGCATGCATATATACATGTATATATGTGTGTATATATATATGTATATATATATATGCATATATAAGTATATATACATATATAATCTCTGTGTGTGTGTATGTGTGTGTGTGTATGTGTGTATGTGTGTGTGTGTACTTGCTGTGACTGCCATTAGAATGAAAACTCCTCAGGATTAAAGATTATTTGTATACGTGTCCCCATCACCTAGCATGTTGCTTGACAAATGGTGGCACTTGATAAATGCTTTTTGATTGGCTGATGCTGTGGCTGGAAAACTTCTTCCTGTGCCCTCACTCCACTGCCTGCCAAGGGGAAAACCCTTTACTGAGCACTTGACACAATACCTATCACATAGCTTAGTCGATGTTTCCTTTCTTCTTTCCTTCCCTTCCCTCAGTCTCTAGTCCTTGTTCTCTGTCACAATTGGGAATAAGGGGAAGAATTCATGGCCAAACAAGAGATAGGGAGTGTTACAAAATGCAAAATGGATAATTTTGATTATGTCAAATTGGAAAGTTTTGTACAAACAAAGCCAATGCAAGAAAGATTAGGAGGGAAGCAGAAAATTGGGAAAGAATCTTTACAACCAGTGTCTCTGATAAAGGCCTCATATCTAAAATATATAGGGAACTGAACCAAATTTATAGGAATACAAGTCATTTACCAATTGAGAGAATGGTCTAAGGATATGAACAGGCAGTTTTCAGAGGAAGAAATTAAAGATATCTACAGTCATATGAAAAAATGCTCTAAATCGCTATTGATTAGAGAAATACAAATCAAAACAATGCTTAGGTACCATACCTCTCCTGTCAGATTGGCTAAAATGACAAAACAGGAAGAAAATGATAAATACTGGAGAGAATGTGGGAAAAGTGGAACACTGTTACATTGTTGGTGGAGTTATAAACTGATCCAGCCATTCTGGAGAACAATTTGGAACTATGCCCAAAGGGCTATAAAAATGTGCATACCCTTTGACCCACCGAGATTGCACAAGTGGGAAATGGACTGGTACGTACAAAAATATTTATAACAGCTCTTTTTGTGGCGGCAAAGAATTGGAGATCAAGGGGATGCCCATCAATTGGGGAATGGCTAAACAAATTGTGTTATATGAATATAGTTGAATACTATCGTGCTACAAGAAATGAGAAGCAGACGGACTTCATTATAACCTGGAAAGACTTATATGAACTCATGCTGAGTGAGGGGAGCAGAACCAGAAGAACATTATACACTATTATAGACACACAGTATCTGTAAGGACTAACTTTGATAGACTTGGCTCTTCTCATCAATGCAAGGTTCAAAGACAACTCCAAAAGACTCGTGATGGAAAAAGCTATGCACACCCAGAAAAAGAATGCAGATTGAGGCAAACGGTTTATTCTCTCTCTTTTTTTCCTTCTTTTTTGCTTTTATTTTCTTCTTTCTTATGATGCATTCCATTGGTTATAATTCTTCTTTACAACTGGACTATTATGTAAATAAGTTCAAGGTGAAGGTATGTATAGAACTGATATCAGATTGCATGCTGTCTTGGGAGGGAGGGGAGAGGAGAGAGAGGGAGAGAAAATTTGGAACTCAAGAGCTTGTGGAACTGAGTGTTGTAAACTAAAACTAAAAAAAGAATTGGGCATAAAAAGGAATATTGAACTTGGAGTCATGGAGTGCGAGTTCAAATGTCAACTGTGCTACTTACTCCCTGTGAGACCTTGGCTGAATTATTTCACCTCTCTAGGCCAGTTCCCTCACATATAAAATGAGAATGGATTGGATCATCTCTAAGGCTCCTTCCTGCTCCAAGTCTATGATCATCTGTCCTTCCACTGCCCCATGTTCTCTGAAATCCCAGCTCCAGAATTATAGAACACCCCTTCATCTGGGCGACTCACACTCTTTTACCTCCTGGCATTTATGGACATCTCTGGCCATCCTCTCTAATAGGGGCTGCCCCTTCTCTCACGTTCCCTGTTACACTGGGACATTACTAAGCTATGGAACTGGTTGAGCCTTTGTTCCTCAAGTCAAATCAAGAAGCATTTATTAAGTATCTGCTAAGTGTTAGGCATAGCTCTAAGAGCCGTGGATACTATCAAAGGCAAAAAACAGCCCCTGCCCTCAAGCAGACAACATGAGGAGAGAAACAACTATGCACACCAAGATACCTGACCGGATAAATTAGAGATAATCTCACAGTGGGGTAGGGGAGGAGGTCAGGAAAGCCTTCCTTATATGGGAGACTTGAAGGAAGCCAGGAGGCAGAGATGGGGACCAGGCAGTGAAACTTCTCAGAGTTGGGGGATGGAGGTGCTGTAAAGAGGCCAGTGTCACTGAATCACAGAGTACACAGGGGGAGCAAGGTTTAAGAAGATTGGAAAGGTGGGGGAGGAGGGCAGGTTATGGAGGGCTTTAAATGCCAAATAGAGGATTTTATATTTAGTCTTGGAGGTAGGAGGGAGCTCCTGAAGTTGAGTGAATGGGGGAGGGAGGTGAGATTTATGAGGATCCATTTGACAACTGAGTGGAAGATGGATGAGGGTGGTGGCAAGACTAGACTGAGAGGCCTACCAGCAGGTGACTGCCATAGTCCAAGCTTGAGGTGATGAGATCCTGTACCAGGGTGGTGGCAGCATCAGAGGAGAGAATGGAGAAGATGAGAGAAATGTCACCAAGGCAGAAATGACAGGACATGGATATAAGTAGTGAGTGCAAAGAGCTGAGGACATCAAGGTTGCAGAGCCTGGGGGACTGGAAAGGTGAAGATCCACTCAGTAGTGACAAGAAAGTTGGGAAGAAGAGAGGCCTGGAGTGAGGAGGAGATGAGGCCACTTTTGGACGTGTTGACTCTAAGATTGTGTGGACATCTGAGTGTCAGCAGAAAGATAGGGATACATAAGTCAATTTGAAAATCATCAGCATAGAGATCATGGGAGATGATGAGGTCACCAAGGAAAACAGTACAGATGAAGAAGAGGATCCAGGAGGAAACCTACAGTTATCCAGTTAAAACCTGGATGAAGATTCAGCAAAAGAGGAAGAACTATTGGACAGGGATGCGGAGAATCAGGAGCCAGAAGTGTCATGAAAACCTAGAGACAAGAGAGCATTATCGACAGTCAAGGGTACAGAAAATTTAAAGATGAAAAAACCGAGAAAAGGCCATTAGATATGACATGTAGAAGACCGCTGGCAATCAGAGAGCAGTTTTGGTTGAAGGATGAGGTCAGAAGCTAGACTACAGAATTATAGAAGAGGAAGCACTGATTGTATAAGACTCTCCCAAGGAGTTTAGCCATGAAAGAAGAGAAATAAAAGACAAAAGCTAGCAGGGATAGACGGATCAGATGAGAAGTTTTTGAGGAGAGGGAAATCATGAGTGTATTTGTGAAACAGTCAGGAGGAATGATAGAGAAGGCAATTGGCTAGAAAAAATAGGGTAGAATGGGCTCTCTCGTTAATGAAAAGGGATTTGCCTTGGCAGGAAGGCCGCATCTTCTGTAGGAAATGGGTGAAGATAGTGGGGGACAGACCCAAATGAGAAAGGAGAAAGGTACTTTTGTGAATAGCCTTACTTTTTTCAGTGAAATACAAAGAAGGGTTCTCAGCTGTGGTGGGGAGGGGAAGGAAACATGAGAGGTTCAAGGAAGGATGCAAAGCCTTGGGTAAAACTTCTGTGATTGGTACAGTGAATGGATTAGGAAGATTATGAAGATTGCCTTGTTACAGTGAGGAACTGATTGAAATTATGGAACGTAAATTTGTGGATGCAGTCAATATGGTTTCTGGATTTTCTGTCTTTGTTTCAGCGGCATGCAGTGAATGGGGTGAGTATTCCAAAGTTAGGGCTTAGTAAATCAGGTTCATTAATAGTTCAAGGTGGTATTTACCCAACAGTTTATTAGAATTGTAAGGGGGTAGTTTTGTAATGAAGAGCTGAAGAATCTTAAATGATTGAAAATGACTATTAACAGAAAGTAAGCTGGAATGCCTGAAATATCCAAAGTGCTAGAATGTACTTTCCAGAAAATCTGAAACCAACTTCTAAAACCAGTGAGGAAACTGAGATACGGATTGACGGTGAACTTGCCTCTCAGATCTTGTGGCTGGGTAATGGCAAAACTCCATTTGGAATCTCGGTATTAAGGTTCCTACTCCGTTTTTACCCTTGGGATGCCACCATATTATTTCCTAGGGGAGAAAGTAAAAAAAGGAGCTTTGGATTAGTTCCATCCTATTTCAGTCTCTCCACATATATCTGATGTCTTCCTTTTGGGATTAGCATCAGGAATTAAAAACGTTTCTACTAGCCAAAAACATCTAGAAACATCAGTGTTCGGATACAGTATGATTTATTGAAAGAATGGAAAATGTATATTTGATTTTTTAAAGTATTAATCAGATAAGCTAAAAGATGTCCAGTAAGCTATGAGAGTAGTGAAAAACCCCTATAAACCAAACACAGAAATATGTTTCACAATTACCTTTTTGACTATATATGCATTAATTTATAAAAAGGATGGTTAACAATATGGTACCACTAAATATTGATCAATAAGTATTACGTGCATGAACATAGAGACAATTTATATTATGCTATAAGGTCTGAAAAATGCATTCCATGAGATAACCTCATTTACTCCTGCAGTATAGGTGCTGCCATCATCTCTGCTATACAGAGCCCTTGAGCTTTAACTTGCCCAGAAGCACAATGGCTAGTATTTGGAGGCAAGGTTCCACCTTCCCATGGCTGTGTCAGGTCCTTGAAATTCAAAGACAGAAATGAAGCAGTCTCTGTCCTAGAGGTGCTTACGTGGTATATTGTAAATCCTCCCAGAATGCCCCAGACCATCGGCATCTGGGGACTTAGAGAAATTTGCACTTGTCAGAATGGCTAGCTATGGCTAAAATGTTAGGCTTTTATTAGGCACATTTTAACTCATACAAAGGAAGACATAAGGCCCGGGGAGGGGGGGTGTGGAGAGCAGGGGGAGGGAGACAGGGACAAAGATATTAACGAAGAGCATTGAAATCACATCAGGAATGACAGTTTCCAGTCTACAGGGTCAATGATATTCCTTTTGTCTTTTCTTCCAATTTTTTCAATTCCTAACTTTACCCCAAATAAAATGAACATTTCCACATATGAAAATACAGAAAATACAGAAAAGAGCATTGTACATGAAACCGTGTTTCTATTACATACAGCTTGTTCTCTTTTGAAATTTTATGACACATTAACTTTCAAAGGCATCCTGTTTGCTTGTGGTCATCTATGTTTCTTGAGGCTAACCTTTGGAGTTGGCATACGCAGATTACACTGAGTTCTCATTATTGGTCTGAGTCGATATGGGGCATGGCTGTGTGCTTCATGACCTTCGTAATAGAGTAGTTCAACGCTGCAATGGAGGGCTGTGGATTTTATAGGGAAGCATGGGTTCTCTCTCAGGCCCATCTGATTGATTTCTTATCTCTGATGTCACAAGCAGGCGATGCTAGAAACTGACCAGTGGGGTGCTGCCACATTTTCTAAATACAGCGTAGGGTGAAGAAATCTGCGGGCGTTGACAGGTTCGGAAAAAGGCAGTGAGGGATGATCTCAAGGAGGGAGTATGTCTAGAACAGAGGCAGGCTGCTGTACAAAGGGAGTAAAAGCCACGAAATACACAAACACAAAATCCAACCAGGTGTTTTAGACTATGGGACAGAACATTTTCAAAATTCTATTTGCTCATTTTCAGAACATCTAGCAATTCTAGGCTTATGAAGTGTTGTCGAGTTGGAGTCTTTATGGGACCTGCTTGGTGAACAGATAAAAGTGATTTAAAACCAGAGTGTTCTCTTAAATAGACCATAAAACAAATTATTAACATAAAAATCATGGAATCTAGAACTAAGTGAGGACTGAGAGATCATTTAACCCAGCCTTGATTTTACAGGTGGGGAAACTGAGCTTAGAGAGTTTAATCATCTTGCCCAAGGTCTTTGGATTCAATATTCAGTGTTCTTTCATTTAAACCAAATTCCTTCTTTACCATTAATCATTCATTATTCATTATCTATTGACCACACATTCCCCCACCCCAAATAACTCAAACAGGGTGACAGTTAACCTTTACATTATCACAAATTCCAAACTGGTAACATGTAAAGTAACGAATGCGGTTTCATCACAGGTACAGTTTTATTTGGGGAAGAATATAATACCTTGCCTCTACTTTTAGATGTCAATACAGATAATTCTTCCACAGTTAGAAGGGTCTTCAAGTCATCTAGTCTAACCACCTCATTTCACAGCTGAGGAAACTGAAGCCCTGTGAGCTTGAGGGACCCATCAATATCATCCAAGAAATACAGAACGCTAAAATGTGCAAAACGATCTTCATTTTAATTATTATTAATTATTTAATCCTTAATTTAATTTGAATTAGTAATTATTTAATTCTCATAAAAACCTGGTGAGGCAGGTGTTATTATTATCCCCATCATACAGATGAGGAAACTGAAGCAGGGTGACTAAGTTTCTGAGGCTGGATTTGAACTCAGATCTTCCTGCCTCCAAGTTCAGCACTCTGGTCACTAGGTCACCTAGCTGCCTCCTAAGTGGTAAGGAAGAGAGGTGCCTTTTGTAGCATCGCAACAGTGCCAGGATTCACACTGAGGGCTTGAGACTTCCAAGTTCAGGGCTCTTCCCATGAGTATGCGCCTTCTCTTTAAATGGGAGGTCCTTCTCTCCCATATGCCCTGCTAGAACTCTATTCTTTCCCTCTTCTCAAATGGAATGGCAGCCAAAGCTGACAAATTTCTTAGAGAGGATGACATGTCTCTCTCACACACATACAAGTGCTCATATAAAACAAATATATTTCACTGTAATTTGTTTCTAAACTGATTGAATATTTTTTTTTTATCTCCAGCAGGACTAACAGTGCCTAGCACATAATAAGCGTTCAAGCAATTCTCCTTCCTCTGTCCCTCCTTCCCTCCCTCCCTCCTTCCCTTCCTTCTTCCCTTCCTTCCTTCCTCCCTCCCTCCCTTCCTTCCTTCCTTCCTTCCTTCTTTCCTTCCTTCCTTCCTTCCTTCCTTCCTTCCTTCCTTCCTTCCTTCCTTCCTTCCTTCCTTCCTTCCTTCCTTCCTTCCTCCCTCCCTCCCTCCCTCC
>JAQQSZ010002034.1:0-14886 GCA_028646595.1 Phalanger gymnotis | reverse complement strand
ATACATAATGATATGCATGTGGCTCATGTTGAATTGCTTGACTTCTTAGGGAGGGTGGATGGGAAGGGAAGAGGGGAGAGAAGTTAGAACTCAAGGTTTTAAAAAAATAGATGTTCAAAAGTAAAAAAGTTTTTTTTTTCATGCAACTAGAAAATAAGATGCACAGGCAATGGGGCATAGAGATTTATCTTGCCCTACAAGAAAGGAAGGGAAAGGGGGATGGGAGGGGAATGGGGGGATGGAGGGGAGGGCAGACTGGGGAACAGGGCAACCAGAGTGTACACCATCTTGGAGTGGAGGGGGGTGGAAATGGGGAGAAAATCTGTAATTCAAACGCATGTGAAAATCAATGCTGAAAACTAAACATATTAAAAATAAATTTAAAAAAATATCAGGATTTTAAAATATGAAGAGTCCCCATATATTATTTGATGAAAGCTTTTCATTTTACAGATTGAGGAAACTGAGACCAAGAGAGCTGAAATAACCTTGCTTGAGGTCATTTAGCTAGTTTGCTGTTTAGCCAGAACTGACTTTTGGTCAGCTGACAATACAGCTGACTCTTGGTCAGGTCTCTTTTGAACTTAACAATCCATCTGAATGGTGTAATTCCATTATTTGTGATCTGGCCACTTAACATAACCAGCACATAAGAAATAGAGGAAGAAGATTAGTTCATAAGACAGTAAGCTAAGATGACTAAACAGGATTGTGAGACAAATGGCATAAAAACAGTATAAAGAAGAATTAGCTCCATCTGAAGCATTTAGCTGAAATAATTAATGAAGTCCATGATGAAATATATTAATGCTCTTAGGGGTTTTTCCACTTTCTGGGCCTAATAAGGGTGGATATGACTCATTAGTCATTTTTTATTGTGTTAACCAATACTCACTAGTTTGAGTCCACTACTATGCTCAGTCATGTATTAAACTTTCTTAAGTATACAAACTATGCCTGATAGAATATTCCAGACAGGGTGGTATTTACACAGTACAGGGAAACAAAATGTTCAAAACATCACACTTAGCATCTCTCATTGTTAAGTGGATTAACATGTTGGAAGCCCATAAATGCCAAAATATATTCATTCATTCATGCATGCATTCGACAAGAACAAATTATGCACTTACTGGGTCTGTAGCATTATTGAGCACTAAAGGCCATACAAAAGAAGAATAAGATGTTGAAACAGCATGTGGAAGTGCTAAGAGCTCTGGGATTCAGAGATAGAGGGCCTAGGTTTGAATCCTAGATATGCCAAGCGATGTTCGGGGAAGTCACTTGACCACTCTGGTCCCCAGTTTCCTTACCCAATAAAGGAGAGGGCTGGATCATATGATCTCTTTCTTTCAGCTATCTCCAAATGTATGGCCTTATAACATGATCCCAGGCTATGAGATCTTGCAGTCTAGTTTGAGAGACATGGCATACCCCCAGAATACAGCTGGAAAAGAATCCCGAAGTAGTAAATGAGTGTGCAAGTGGAGCAGATAACATGACATATAAGATAAGGGAATCTGAACTAAAAAGAAAACCAGCATGATGAAAGATGAGTCAGAGCATACTCCCTGGACAAAAGCTAATCTGATGAGAAGTCCAGAAGAAGGGTTTGAAGGAAATAGAAATTTCGGGTAAGTGGACAGAATAGGGAAGGACATTTGCCAGAAAAGGAAGCAGCATGAGCAAAAGGAAGGATCTGAGAAAAAGTAAGAGTGTGAGGGGAGAAGGTCTTCCTTGAAGAGAGGAAGTACTGAGAGATGTAGTTGGATACAGAGGGTGTGGGTAATAATAACGGCTACCATATTTATAACTTTAATAGCTTAGAGCTGCATTAATACTTTGTGGACACTCTGCTTGTGCTTTACAAATGTTATCTCATTTGATCTTCATAACAACCCTGATAGGAAGGTGCTGATATAGCCTAATTTTACAAATGAGGAAACTGAGGCACAGAGAAGCTAAGTGGCTTGCGCCCCCCCCCACCGCCAAGATTCATACATCTAGTAAGTGTCTAGGATTGTCGAAGTCAAGACTTCTTTACTCCACATCCAGCATTCTATCCACTGTGCTATTTCAATGGAGGGGGTCTTTGAATATCCAGCTGGAAACCTTGGTCTTTTTCTTTTAAGCTATACAAAGCTTAGGAAGAAGGGAACAACTTGACAAACATTTACTTCTTTCAGGAATGGGGCAGAAGAAGAAAAATTTAATATTCTCTACAGATTTTTTTTAAAAAGTTTATCATATGACCAGAAAATTAAAATTGCTGCATAAATCCTTTTTAGGCCTCTGTATTTCTGTGTTGTTTTCTTAATAGATGGTTCCATATCCTTATTCTTAAGGCAAGAGCATCAAGTTTACCAGGGAGAAGCTTAGAAAGAATTTTAAAAGATCTTTGGGCTTGAGGGCATCTAGCCCAGCCTCTTCTACAGGACAGAGATCCCTGCTAACTCTGATGAGTGAAAAGTTGAGCTCAGATGGACTGATCGTACTAAAATTTTCTACAATTTTCTTTTCATTTGGTAGCTCCTATCCAGTAAATTCAAACTGATAGAACTGCAGAGTTGAAAGGAACTCTAGAGTTAGTTGAATGCATTTATATTTTCTGTAAAATATAATTCCTATTTGAAACTGTTGAATCAGTAAACACATTTAAGCACGTTTCAAGAATAAGACCAGAATGAACTAGGAGTGTTGATGCATACCTGTAATTCCAGCTACCAAAGAGGCTGAGATAGGTGGTTCACTTGAACCCTAGAATTCTGAGCTGAAACAGGGCTAAAACCAATAAGTGTGCATACTAATATAGAACTCATGTAGTTAGCTCCCCAGGGCAAAGGACCATCAGTCTGCCTAAAGAGGGGCAAACCAGACCAGCTCAAAGAAAGAGCAGACCAAAGCTTCCAAACCACTCAGCAGTGGGATGGACTCCAATTGTCCATTGCACTTCCAGTTTGGGTGAAATAAGAAGAAATAAGACTTAGTTTCAAAAAAGGAAAAGAGAGAAGAGGAGAGGAAAGGAAAATGAGACAGGAAGAGAGCACCGAGACAATGTGGTTTAACAGCTAGTATATTGGACTCGAAATCAGGAAGACCTCAGACACTTGCTGATGTGTGAGCCTGGGCAAGTCACAACCTCTCTGAGTCTCAATTTCCTTATATACAAAATAAGGGGTTTGGATTTAATGACAACTAAGGTTTCTTAAATCTGTGATTTTATGACCCAACTTTGCCACTTACCACCTCTGCGACCTTTAACCTTTATGGGCCTGTTTCCTCATCTATGAAATGAGGGGGTTGGACCAGATGGCCTAGCTCTAAAGTTCCTTCCAGTTCTGAAGTCTATGATCCCATAAAGTTCTGGGTAGAGCATATCTCATTCAACTGGTAGAAATGCTAGAGACTTTTCATGAGAGAATCCCAGTGGTAATGAAATATCGTACTACAAAATAGAGTTTGGGGTTAGTTCCTGATTCATTTCAACATTATTCAAGATACAATTTTGGTTACTTCCATGATTGAGATGTAGTTTTTAGAAACAATAACAACAACCAATTATAAGCCAGTGCTACATGTCAACTTTCAGCTTTGAAAGTGAATTTTCTAGAAGAGATTTCTCCATCCTTTGAAGCCCTAGTAAACTTTGTATCATTCTTATGGTACCTGGTCCATTCTGACTTATAGTTAGTTACCTCTGCAGGTGCCTTATCTCTTCCACTAGATTACATGTGCCTCTCCCCACCCCCAAGTTTTCCACAAGGTCCTGTATGAATTATAATAAACATTTGATCCATGCATATATGTAGCTGAAAAGGTCCTCAGAGGCCCTCTAATGCAACCTTTTCATTTTACAGATGAGAAAACTGAGGCTCAAGAAAGTTAAGTGACCTTACCCAAGGTTACAGTGGCAGTAAACAGAAGAGGGAAGATTTGAACCTGGGCCTCCCTGACTCCAGAACTAGCATGCCTCTTGTTTGTTCATCAGACCTCTGTAACATAAAAGGCAGTAATATGTAGTGAATGGAAAACTGATCTTAAAGTCCAAAAGATTTGAATTCAAGTCTGGCCTCTGACATACTGGTTGTTGTAATCCTGGGCAAGTCATTTAACCTACTCAACTTCTCAGTGCCCCCAAGAAACTCTTTAGTTACAGTTTTACATTAGTAGAGGGGGTTTCCTCAGTGGGAGATCCTTATAGCAAAAACATCTGTGTAACATACCTTCTGTTGACCGCAGTGCTGAGTCTGCCACTTGCTTTTAAAATTTGTTAAATGAAAACAATTTGCTGTAGGATCACATTTGAAATCTGCCATGTAGAATGAAATACAGTAACTTTTCTGTGAAGAAAAATGCAGGAGCAACAGAAAATTCACCTAGATTTCCAAAGAAAACTATCTTGCCAAAACACATCAGTTTAACTTGTGGGTACTGGTACCTTCCACAGGTGAGGGTGGAGAAAAACCTCTGTGACAGCAGGAAGCCAACTATGCAAAAGAGCAAGGAATTAAAATGGAACATAGCAACAGGAAAGAAAAAGGATTGGGCTTTGGCAAGGCCTTTTTATGACTGAAAGAAAAAAAAGACTAAAACTCTTTGTTTTTAAATGATGTTCAGATACAAGAAGTTCTGCCCCCTTCTGTGCCTTCTGGGATCCAGTCAGAAATGTGGGCCTAATCAACTCAATTCACATCAACGAAGCACATACTGAGAGCCTAAGGTGATGGGGACTCTGGGCGAGGAGCTGTAAGAAAGACCCTTCCCCTTAAGTGTATAAGACTCAGTCACTGATGTTTTATGGAGTAGCTGGGAAAATAAGACTATGAAATAGACTTCTGGTTGATCCCTGCCTCAAGGATCTCCCCATGCAATTCTTCCTCCAATTGATTACCCAAATAAACTTCTAAAGCATGGGTCTGAGTATGTCACTGCTGTTCAGTTAACTTTGATGACTCCCTATTATATTACATCCAGGACCAAATATAAAATACTCTGTTTGGCTTTTAAAGTCCTTTATAACATAGGTCCTTTCTACCTTTCCAATCTTCTTCTATGTTGTTTCCCTCTGCCAGTTCTACACATGACCTGGCATCTCCAAACTCCATGATGTTTTTGTGGCTGTTCTCCATGCCTGGAGGACACTCTTTTCCTCACCTCTGCCTCCTGGCTTCCCTGGTCTTTTTCACAATTGCTGAATTCCCAGTGTTGCAAGCAGCCTTTCCCCATTTCCCACACTTCCAATACCTTGTTTCTGAGATCACTTTGCACTTATATTGCATATATTTTACCTGCACAATTTTTTTTCATATTGTCTTGTTCATTAGAATGTGAGCTCCTTGAAAGCAAGAATTGTTTTTGCCTTTCTTTGTGTCCCAGTGTCTGTCACATGGTGACTACTTAATAAATGCTTATTGTCTGACAAGCCCAAAATGGCTAAATAATCATAAAGGATAGTTTATTATTCACTTCCCAAAGAATGGTACAGAGTGCTATAGGAGCTCAAAGGAAAGAAGTCAGTGTGGCTTGGCCTAGTCTGTGAAGCCTTTTAATATTAATTGATATCGACATGGTCAGAGTTTCTGCAGAAACCTGTTTCTATCAAGTTATAGCTTTGGAAAAGATATAATGGGTCCTTAAAATACTAGAACACATAACCTCAGCTTGACTAAATACCCCAAATAACCTCATTTTTTAAAAAAATCCTTAAAAATTAACAGTATCGTAATTGGGGATCCCCCAAAATGGAACCCCCGGGATCTGCCTAATATCAACCCTTGATGGCTACTCCTAAATCTGTGGCACTCCCTCCCTCTGTGTCTTCCCCTCTATATCTATTCAGTTGCCAAGTTCTGTTATCTCTACTATCATAACATCCCTTGTATGTGACCTCTTTTCTCCCCTGACCCCTCTGGTATAGGCCCTCATCACCTCATGCCTGGACTATTGCAATAGACTTCTGAGTGAAGTCCTTGCCACAAATCTCCCACTACAATCCATCCTCCACTCAGCTGTTAAAGAGATCTTCTTAAATCACAAACATGGCCACATTGCCTCACCCCCACTCCATTCAATAAACTCCAATGGCTCCCTTTTGCTTCAAAGATCAAATATTAAATCCCTGTTTTGCTCCCAAAGCTCTCCATAACCCAACCCCCTCCTACCTTTCCAGTCTTCTTCCACCTTACTCCCCCTCCACATACTCTACAATTCAGGGACACTGACCTCCTTTCTGTTCCTCACACATGACACTCCATCTCCCAACTCTAGAAATTTTCACTGTCACCAATGTTTGGAACTCTCTTCCTCTTTATCTCTGCCTCCTGGCTTTTCCTTCAAGTCTCAGCTATAAGTCCTATCTTCTTCAAGAAGCCTTTCTTAATGCACCTTAATCTTAATATCTTCCCTCTAAGATTACGTCCAATTTACTCTCTATTATTTGTATGTGGTTGATTATATGCTGCCCTCCCTAGCACCCCACCTTGTACTGTGAGCTTCTTTAGGATATCAACTGTCTTTTGCCTTTCCTTGTATCCTCAGAGCTAAGCATAATACCTGATATGTACTAAGTGACTGATAAATGCTAGCTGACAGACTGAATTGAGTAATAATTGTCCACATAAATAGACAACTCATAAGATTCCATTTCCATTTAATTTCTCCAGCAAAACCAGAAGGAAATACATGACATCTCACTAAATCAAAGGACATTTACTTAAAGTGAATAGAAGGTAATTAATGAGTAATTAAATTAAGCCTTAAGAACTCTCACTATCCATTTCTCAAGGCTGCCTATCTCTCAAAGTGGCCTATTTCCCACAACTCCAGGGGTTGGAAGGTAAAAGGCCATTTACCATGTACCATATCTTTGACACAAGAGGAGAGGGACACAAGCAGTTTCATTCACATTAGCATCCCTAAGTGATTTCAGTTCTTCCTTTTTATTCTCTGTTCCTACAATGACTTCTCAACATAGTACTATAAACTAATGGATGGCTAAGCTCTGAAGCCCTTGTATCTGGGAGGCACTACTTCCTAGGATGGAAATGCTGAAGTCTCAGTGACTGACATATGCACAGTATCATGGAATGGTGGAACATTTCAGTGAGCCTTGTTGTTTTCTTGGGAAACAGAGTTAGAGAAGACTCTTGTAGTTCCTTCTACCAGGGTACCTGGCCACTGGTTTCTACTAGGTAGTATGCACCAGAAGCTCCATTTTCTTGTATCTTTATCCAACTCTGCTACCACAGTCTCTTACCTGCCTCATCCTTCCATGAGAGAATTGTCACAGAATTTTGCTAATTTTTTTTCTAACCAGATGCATGAAAAGTGTGCCTTTCCAATGAGAGCTCATTTTGAACATCATTTCGTGTCAAGATCCTTGGGTGTTTCAGTTCCCAAAGAAAGCACACATTTGTGCCTCTTACAGAAGAATTTGGATAGGCAGACTTTGGATAGATAGAAAAGGGGAGTGGAGGGTGAGGAGGGAGAGGACATTCCAAAAATGGAAAATGACATGAACAAAAGCATAGAAGTGACCAAAATTTTATTTATTCATCAGTCAGTCAATTAGTTAGTTAGTTAAGCTGAGATTATTTATGGCACAGTAGAAAAGTAGTATGGCAGTACTGAGGATTTAAGTTAGGGAATGTGAGGAAATGAACTTAGATAGAAATAAACTTAGAGAAATTGCTGAAGGCATCGAATATCAGTTTCAGAAGTTTGAAGGACAATGGGAAGATGACAAAAGCTTTTTGATTTGGTTTGGTTTATTTTAATTGGTGAGTGATATGATAAAAAGTAATTTGTTAGGAAATATAAGTTTTCCTAGTAGTTGATTAAGTCACTGGACTTAGAGTCCAGAAGACCTAGGTCTAAATCCTACCTAAACCATGTATTAACTGTGTGATTTTGGGCAAGTCACTGAGCCTCTCAAGGCCTCACCCTCATCTCTAACATGAGGGGATTCCACTCAATAGCTTTTAAGGTCCCTTCCAGCTCTAACTCTACGATGTCACTAGCCTCTTCTTGTCATGGCTCACCATCTTGTGGAATTGACTCTGGTTATGCTAGTGGAGTCCAGATTCTGGTAGGTGCTACTAATTTGGAAAGTCTTTGAGCATGGGATCAACAACAGAATGTGTATCTATTGTGTGAGAACAGGCTTAACTAAATTCAAAGAGGCCCATCACCAAAAACTTATTACTATAAAAACCTGACGACTACATCTATATTTATCTACACGTCTATAAATCTATCTATTCATATCTCTCTATTTCATTCACAGTTGTTCATTAAAGTATCCAGCAAGTTTAGGAACAATTTAGATCTGTATTGGCAGAGTGCCTATACTGATGAAATCACAGGGCTTTTGAAACACTGAAGTAGTCTTGCAGGTAACAGGCAGGGTTGATTTGAGGGAACCCACCAATGCTTTTGGGAAACTGTATTTGAAACATGTCTCCCACTTCCAAACACTGACCTAACCTGAAAAGCTCCTTTTGTGGCTAAAATCTTTGTATCTGTTGTCCACTCACTCTCAGTTATTATCTCATCCTTTTAGTATTTCCTTCTCTTTCTAAGTTCCTTGTACTCCTTCGTGTGTTTGTTTGGTTTACTGCAGCATGAGAAACTAATCTTTGTAGCAGAAACAAGTAACCTTGTACAGTAGGAGACTATGGAGGTAGAGGCCAGAGAAGAGTTGCACAGAGCTGTACTGGAACCTGGTGGTGCTCTGAAATTTGCTATGAAGGTTTGGTTTGCTGCAGAATGAGAAACTAATCTTCGTTAGTAGACACAAGTAACCTTGTGCAACAGGAGAGTATGGAGGTAGAGGCCAGAGAAGAGTTATACAGACCTGTACTGGAAGCTGGTGGGACTCTGGGGTTTGCTGGGAAGGAAGAACAGGTATTTGGGCAAACTTGGAAACTATGTTACTAGTGATGCATTTTGCCTCTTACTAAAATCAAAGCTATGAGGTAGCTGCATGAAGACAGGAGAACATAAAAAAGAATAAACAAATTTGACAAATGAAAACTGAAATTTAAATGAAATCTGTCTAGGCAATCAACAAGAATTTATTAAGCATTTTATGCATCAAACACTGTGCTAAGCACCAGAGATACAAAATGAAAGTCCCTGCCCTCAAGAAGCTTTATTTCTAATGAAGGAGATAATATGTACACAAATATTAAATATATATGCGTATGCAATTGATAGGTAGATATTACATAGACCACAATTACATATAATTTATGTATTACAATTAATGATAATAAACATACGTACATACAAATGGAGAGGAGGGGTAGGGAAGAAGAGAGAAGGGGAGAAGAGGGGATAGAAAGAGAGGGAGGAGGAAGGGAGGGGAGGGAAGGAAAGAGGGAATGAGAATACAAAGTAGCTTGGGGAAGAAGTACTCTAAGGAAGGAGTCACAAAAGGCTCTAAGTAGAAGGTGGTCTTTAAACTGAGTCTTGAAGGAAACCAAGGATTCCAGGAGACAGAAGTGAGTGGGCAGCACATTCCAGGTGTGGGGACAGTACAAAGACATGAAGGCAAGACATAGGATATGGCTTTTCCTATGTGCAGAATGGCATATAGGTATGGATGGCTTGATGGCAAGGTGCAAAGAAGGGACTTAAGGTATAAGAAGACTGGAAAGAAAGAGGACAGATTGTAAAGAGCTTTAAATAACAAACAGTAGTTTATATTTAACCCTCAATGCAATAGAAAGCCACTGAAGTTTATTGCACAGGGGAGATCGATATGATCAGACTTACACTTTAGGAAAATTACTTTGTCAGCCATGTGGAAGATGGATTTGAGTGGCAAAAGGTTTGAGGAAGGGAGACTAACTGGTATTTGTGTGTGTGTGTGTGTGTGTGTGTGTGTGTGTGTGTGTGTGTGTGTGTGAGTGTGTGTGTGTGTACTTCAATTCCAAATATAGTGAGGATCCTGTATAATGTAAAGCCTTCTGCTATACAATAAATTCTACCATGCTGCAGGTTAAATCATACATCCCAGAGCTGTAATGCAAGGTACACACATACATACATCTGGTACAGAAAGCACCAGAAGAGTACAGAAGAGAAGAGAACAGGATAGGCTGGGGTTTTCTCAAAGAGACGCCTTCAAGGATGAATGCAACATGAGCTGAATCTTGAAGGACAAGTAAATTTGGGACTAACAGGAGTGAGGAAAGCATTTCCGGAAGTAGAGCTAAGTAGAAATAAATATTATATATTTGTGATATGAGGAAAACAGTATGTCTAGATATGCCAGTTAGAGAATAATGTGAAATATAGAATAGCGTGAAATATGTTATACTCTGTTAAGCCTCAGCTACCAACTTATGGAAAGTCTATGTGCCTCTAGTTAAGTCACAGCACAGTGTCAAGAGACATCTGAATAGGTGGAGAAATATGGACAATTAAGTTTTATTTTTCTATTTAAAAGCCTTATGTCTCTCATCGGGTTCTTGAGATTGAGGAGTTAGTTTCACAGCAGTTCCAAAGGCAAGATGACCCTGCCACCTTCCTGAGTTCTGAGATGTCCTCCATGGAATGGCTCACAAATTTATCTGTCAGGCTTGGATTTTCAGTGAATTGAGGTTTGTATTCATTGACTGTCTCTCCAGATACTATTGGCCCATAGTGAGACTTGCATGATCACTTTCAAAATATTAACTTGTGCAATTGATACTTTGTTTCTGCACAGCTGTATCAAAAAGGGCCCACTTTCCTATAACAAAATTCTCTAGCCATTTCATTTAAAAAGGACACAAATGCTCTAATTAAGACCAAATTGTGGGTCCTCTCTGAAAGCCAACAGGCTATTGCATGAATACTAGGAATTAGGTAGAAAGAATAAGGTCTGTGTTTGTTCTCTTGGGAATTCTTTGTTTGCCTATGGTCTATAAAGAGGTCTGAACTTGGATTAAGAGACCTGGATTCAGATGTCCACTGTGACACTGACTGTATGACATTGAACAACTCAATTCATCATGGTGAGCTTGTTTAGTGGAAAGGGCGCCAGATTTTGAGTCAGAACACCTGAGCTCTTGGTGTCCTGACATAGGACATCTGAGTTCAGCAAGTTTGGGCTTTGACATTTTCTTGTAGTGTGACTATGTGTAATTCATTACACCTCTTTAGGCCTCAGTTTCATCATCTGTAATATGGAAATACTAATTCCTTATAGGGTGGTTGTGAGGAAAACATTTTGGGGGTTGTTGCAACAATCAAGTTGGGACTTTCTTAATGTTTTAAAATGATTAATTAAGTGTCTTTGAGAATTACTAGGTTGAAAGCCCCAGGCCCAAACCCCTATCTACTAGGTGCTAAGCCTATGTGCTAAGCCCACCCCTTCCAGGTTCCATAGCCTAACAAAAATCTAAATTAAATTGCTATGGATCCTGGAACAAATAGAAGCATTATACATTGTGATCTAATCAAGCAGGAAACTAAAACATATCATTCACAACAAAACAAAACATATTCAGTGTCATTCCCAGATACTTGCTTACAATATAAACATGATCCACCCCTAGGTCCCAAAATACTTGTTTACAACTCAAATGTCCACCCCCAGGTCAAAGCAAGTTAATCTTTTCAACCAGAGTGTTTAAGTAAAGTACTTCTTGAGCATGTGTCCTTTTACACACACTGCCATTGCAGGCTTCCTCCCAGTACCCTCAGGCATGCTTTAGTTAGTAAAGTCCCAAAGCAAACAAACAAACAAAAAAGTCAAAATAAAGTTCTCTTGGGGATGCATCCTTCTACCCACACTGTTGCTTCAGGCTTCCTCTTGGCACCCAAAGTCCCAACTCAAAGAAAAAGTCCAAACGAAGTTCTATTGGGGTGTCTGTCCTTTCCATGCTGCTCCAGTTGCCATTTCCAAGTCCTGAGGGGCGGCTGGGCAATAAAACTGACAGGGTGGGGTCCCTGGGGGTCCAAGGCACTTCCCCCATCCCACCATAAACAAATCCACCCCTCCCTCCTGGGTCCCAAAGAGGGCCAGGAGGAGGAAGCAAAAAGACTCACTTAGCTGCTTGCTGAAAAGTTTCCATCTTGCCCCAGGGATGAATTCCAAGCCCCTGGGTTCCAACTCTGGCTAGCTGTGCCTGGCTTCTGCCTAGCCTCTCCTGGCTTCTGCCGGAATGTAGGCAATTCTCCACTTTTCACTCACCTCACCAAAGTCAGCTCCAAGGCAGCTCAGTGCTTTCATCTTTCCAAAGTTCCCATGCAAGCAGTTCTCCACTTTATCTGGGTTAATATGTCAGCAGCCACCATCGGCTTTTTCTCTCTCCTCACCAGCTACTCCCCCCAAATCTGCATGAAGGCCATTCTCTGATTTTTCTCTCAAGTCTGTATGAAGGCAGTTCTCTGTTCCTGTTTTAAAACTTCACATACAATATAGTCTCAAAACATTCATCCTTTCAGCACAGTCTTCTAGAGCCAGGCTTATCAACTTAAGCCCTCCGAAGGAGGGATTATCTTCCAGGGGCCCTGCTTTGGGATCCTGGGAAACCACTGGCCTGTTTTCCTTCAGGCCTTTGTTGCTCCTGGGGCTCCATTGAACCATAGCCACCCCAAGTACAAAGAGCAATCCAAAAACTGGGAAACATTCAACCACTCCAAGACCCCCAAAACACCATACTTTCCTTTTAATTTGCAGATCCTGCTGACTACGCCATTTGTTGTAACAATCTGGCTAGCAGCTGCTGTGGGGGTGAAAGACCCAACAACAACCAGCACACAGAAAGCTGCCAACACAAGTTCTTTGATCTTCTTTACTAAGGAAAGTAACGTTAAGGGGTTAACAATCTCATTTCAATCCAACATACGAATATCATTCACTTAGTTCAGGGGAAAAACTTCAGAGCAAATACAAACCAATTACAAACATCAGCAGGCAGACGTTGTCTAATTCAAATCTCAATGCATAGTTACCAGGATTTCACAAAGTCTGAACATCCGGGTTTACAAGCTGGGGCGCTCTTAACTACAGCTGCCCAGAGTCTCCACATCAGCACTCTTCCAAGAGTGAGAACCCCAAGCAAATAGCTCTGGTGTCTCTTTTTATATACTCTTTAGCTGTCATCAAACATCATCTGAGCTACCAGAACTCAGGCTTCTACTACTGGTTCTGGTCTTACCAACTCCCCTTAGGACCCTGAGGGCTTCACGTCCACATAGGTTCCATAGGAAGGAGTCATTTCATTGATATTACAGGGGTTTTTAAAGGCAATGAGAGAGAGAGAGAGAGAGAGAGAGAGAGAGAGAGAGAGAGAGAGAGAGAGAGAAAGATTCCGATATATATATGCTATTCTTCTCTTAGATAGGACCAATACCTGCCTTCACAGAGCTGTAGCCTAATGGGAGAAAAAGACATGAATACAGATAATGTAATACATAATGTCATATGATAATCACATTAAAGAAGTGCAAGAAAATGATTTTGTAGCATTTAGGGGTAAGAATGTTACCAATGGTGCTTAGGGGAAGAATATGAAGATTTATGCAGGAGGCAGCATTTAATCGGAGCTTTTAAAAACAGGTAAGAATTCTATAGGCAAAGAAAGGAGGGAGGAAGGGCAAATATAGACATATTGACTGGTATGAATCACTAATATTTGTACAGCAATACATTTTTTCACTAGAGTCTCATGACAAGCTCATGAGATAGGTGTTACAGGGATTATTATCAATATTTTATAGACAAGAAAATTGGGATTTGGAGAAGTTAGTTTGCCCATGTTCACACAGCTAGTAGATTTAAGAGGAAGGATTCAAAAAGAGATATTTCTAACTCAAAACTCATTCATCTACCTTTTGTGTCAGGCTGCTCACCTGACAATGGAATAAAGGCATGAATATAGGTATATTTGTGTGACAGAGTAGTCTAGTTTGGCTCAAGCACAGAGTCTGTGGAAGGAAGTAATAGTAATCAATCATTTATTAAGAGTGTGGTGCTAAGGACTGGAGATAACAAAGACGAAATTGTCCTTGCCTTTGAGGACCTTATATTCTTACATAAATGTGTGTGTGTGTGTGTGTGTATGTGTATGTATATGTGTGTGCATGCACAAATACATATATACATATATATAAAAGATCAACATGTGTGTGTATACATATATACACACAATAACAAATGTATATACACAAGTGTATATATGTACATGTGTGATAAATATGTGTATATTCATATATATCTGTGTTGATTTGTAAAGACTATTTACATAAAGAATATGAAATAGTTTTGGGAGGGAGGGCACTAGTAGCTGGAGGAAATCAGAAAAGGCTTCCCATAAAAAGTAGCACTTGAGATGAATTTTGAAGGAAATCAGGTATTCCAGGATGCAAGGGTAAGGCTGTTGCATAAGCAACAGCCAATGCAAATGCATAGAGTCAGGAGAAAGAGTGTCTTAGGAGCATCTCATGTCTTAGGAACAGCAAGAAGGAAAGTATATATGGTTGGACCAGACTGAAGAATGCATGGAAGAGAGTATAAAAAGACTGGAAAGGTAGGAAGGAAGCAGGGTGTTAAGAGTTTAAACCATCAAACAGAGGAGATTATTGTTGATCCAAAGTGGACAATGCCTGGCATATAGCAAGCTTTTAATAAATGCTTGTTATCTTGGTTTGTTCCTAGGAGTAATAGAGATACAGTAGTGTTTGTTGAGTGGTGTAGTAGGAAGGCCGAATTTATGATCTCAAAAAGGATCATATAAATATCTGAATGGTTCGAAATCGTTGGGTATACAGAATTCTCCAAGCAGAAGGCATCAAAAAATTTATTCAGGGCCCAGAGCAACAAATTAGTGAACCAACCTCCCCATTCCAGTATTGTGAACACAAGCCTCCAGGCCCAGTAGGCCCGCCTCA
>JAQQSZ010002033.1:0-14887 GCA_028646595.1 Phalanger gymnotis | reverse complement strand
GACTCTGGCTGACCTGCTCCCATCTGTGGTTGTGGCTGCTTTTCTCATCCCTTCCCTTCCCGGATGAGACGTGGAGGGAGTGGGAGGGAGGAAAACCAAACTATGGGCTGGGCTGGGCTTGGCTAGGAAATATGAAGTTTAATGAGGGCAAGTGACTGAGTGGTCCTGAAGCATCTCTGTAGGGTTCCAGAGGCAGGGGATGGTGGGGTGGGGGTAGGGGCACTATGCTGAGAGAGAGACAGATAGAGAGAGAGAGAGAGACAGAGAGAGACAGACAGACAGACAGACAGAGACAGAGACAGAGACAGAGAGAGACAGAGATAGAGACAGGGAGAAAGACAGAGACAGAGACAGAGAGAGACAGACAGACAGACACTGAGACAGAGAGAGACAGAGACTAACAAGGAGGGAGAAGAGGCTGAGGAGACACAGTCATTGAGAGCGACAGAGGAGAAATGACAGAGACCTGGAAACAGAGAGGGGAGAGAGACAAAAGGCAGGAAGAAGAAGGAAGGAAGAGAAAGGAAAGAGAGCAATGATCCAGAAGGAGGGGGCACCATCCTCCACTTCTCCCTTCCTCTTCCTCCTCTTCCCCTTCCCACCTTCTTCTTCCTCTTTTTCCCCTTCCTCTACTCCACCCTTTCTCTTCCTCCTTCCCCTCCCCCCTTCCCTTGGCTTAAGCTCCCCCTCTGCTCTGGGATTGATGGGAGTTTGTGGTTACTGGTGAGCATCTTGTTGCTATGGGTTCAGGGACTTGTTCCCTGGGCACTTGTTCCGTGTTTGCCTCCTCTCTCCCCTCCTTCCTCACCCTGGACCACCTACTCCCTGGAGCCAAATATTTAGGAAGGAGAAGACAAGCAGACCTCTGGCTCTTGCTCTGAATCGTCAGGTCTGCATGGGGCCTGGGCTTGTATCTCCCTGGGGTCCAGGGATGGGGCGGCAAAGAGGAATCCCAGCTCCTGGGCCCAGGGCTCATTCCTCCAGGTGCTGCCCCACCTGCACAGGCTCCAGGACCTAGCTCCTTCCCTAGGACACTGGATGTTCAGTCTGGAAGGGGACTGCCCCACCTCCTCCTGCCCCAGTATCCTGAGACTGGAGCCCCCAGAGCCTCCTTGGCCTTGGCCAAGCTCCTTGGACCCTCTTGCCCACACTGGGGAGCCTGGGTATTTCTCTTGACAGCTGGGGTCCTTCCTCATGGGTGCAGGCAATAGTATGGGAAGGCCCGAAAAGGCCTAGAGCCCAGTGAGATCCGGGATGGGGAGGGTCAATGTGGGGCTAGAGAGATAGCCGCGGGGGGGGGGGCAGCTCCCCTCACTCATCGGGCCTGGGCCAGCTGCCGTCTGTCAGCTTCCCTGAGGCAGCCCAGGAGAAGGGGGCCAGTGCTGATGGATAGGGTCAGGGCACCCTGGAAGGGGCTTCCCTCCCTCCTCCTCCTTCCCATGCTAAGGTCCAGGTAAAGGAAGAATGACTGGCTGGATGCCCAGGGCCACAGCCGCCCATCACCTGACATCCAATGCCTCTTTATCACAGTGTTAACAGACAGGAATGGAGCTGGGGGAAAGCTTTGGCTCCAGGGCCAGGGTGTTGAAGGAGGCAGAGGGGTCAGGCTTCCTCCAGGTGGATGACTGGAGGCGAGGAGGGGCGCCTTCTATTCTCCAGGAGGGCAAAGAAGGGAATTCATGAAAATGCAGACATCCCCAGAAACAGGTTGCCTTCCAGTAACTGCTTCTGGGGTTGTTGAGGCCTGGGCACACCCTGTGCCACAGAGTGCAGTGGTGCCAGGCCAGGCCCCGTGCCCAGCCCATTGAATGGGAGAGATGGTGAGCCTGAGGAGCCGCCAGGCTCCTTGGCTTGAGGAAGGAGGAAGAAGGAGAAGGTGGGAATGAGTGAGCTCCCAGGACCTCTGCAGGGGCCATCAGAGCAGGAAGCAAAGTCCAAACCAGTTTGGAACCTTTATCTGATGCCCTCCTTTCTCTCTGTCCCTCTTCCCTGCTTCAGGTCCTTGCCTGCCCTTCCCCCAACCATCCCCTGCAGCCCAGAGAGCACCCCCTGGTGGGAGGGGTGAGCCAGTTTTCCAAGCCAATGTTTGTTGTTACATGAATCTCTGTGGAGTCACCCAGGGTGTGTGACCAAGACAGGTGCAAGGAGCATTGTTTTCCCTTCCCCTCCTTGTCTTTCCCTGCTGTCTCCTCCTTTCTCCAGACTCCACTGAAGAGGGGAATCCTTCCACACTAGGCTCATGCCCTTCTACCTTCTCCAATAGCACCCTCCTTCCCCGCCTCTCTAGTATTCACTCTTGCTCATCTCCTGGCTTCTTCTGTGCGTCTATACACATCTCCCCATCCTTAACAACCCCCCACGATCTAAGCCGCACCATCGGCCTCCAGCATTTGATATCCCTGCCCTACACCAGGTGTCTACTTCCTCCCATCCCCCTCAATCCTAAACCATTGGCCATCTGACTTCCTACAGCATCATTCGGCTGAGCCTGAACTCTCCAAAGTTGCCAAATCCAGTGACCTTCCTCTAGCCTCTGCCACTGGGCTTGACACCATCTCCTCTCTAGGTTTCCTGACTCTTTCTCTAGGAGTATCTCTACTGCTCAGTCTCCTGTGCTGGGTCTTCATCAAGGTCACCTCCACCAGCTGTGGGAGTCCTCCGAGGCCCTGCCCTGTCCCTCCAGGTGATGGCTCACCACCTGCCAACATCTCAACAAGAGAGCACATTCTCCGCCCCTTTCTCAATGTCCTGTCGCTACCTTGAAGGCACTACCGGCCTCCCAGTGGTCCAGGCTTATAACCTCAGGATCAAGCTTAGCCCCTTCTCTGCTCACGTAAGCCACTCCCTGGTGGAAGCCCTTCTCCTTGTCTCATTTGGACTCTTGCCATAGCCACCTAAGTGGTTTCTCTGCCTTTGATTTCCCTACTTTCATTCACCCTCCACTTGGCTGCCAGAACAATTTTCCTACCCCCTACTCTATATACTCCCCATCACCTCCGGGATCGAATATTTAGTTTTCTGTTGGGCATTTAAAAGCTCGCCTCTCTGCCTGGCTTCCCAGTCCTCCTATACACTATGGCCCAGAAACACCGGCTTCTTGACTATTTCACAGCTGGGGCTCCATCTTCAGCTCTATGCCTTATGCCAGCTGTCTCTCGGGCCTGGAATGCACTTCCTCCTTCCCTCCATCTCTCTCTTTGACACGTAGTTCAAATCAGAACCAGGAGAACAATTTACATAATAAAAGCAAGAGTGTAAAGATAAACAACTTCTAAGACTCGGGAGATCTAATCAGTGCAATGACCAGCCACCATTGTAGAGGACTCAAGAGGGAACAGGTTACCACCTCCTGACTCAATGGAGAGACTGACATTAATTTTTTTGGGTATAGTCAAGGTGGGAATTTATTTTGCTCGACTATAAGTGTTTGTAACAGGGGTCTTGGGTTTTTTTTTCTTTCTTAGTTGGGGGGTGGGCAAGAGGGAGAAAAAGATGATATGAAGACAAAATAAAATTTAACTTAGAAAAAGACAGCTCAAATACTGCCCTCTTTCGGCCTTTCCCCTTCCCCATCTCCCCTCATGCCATCTGCCTCTACCATTGCTAGCACATTCTCTCTGAGACAGATTCCATTTACTCTGTGTAAGTCAGGTGGAATATGAGCAGAGCATTCCAGGCCCCCAGAGGTGACAGTGACCATTAATGGCTCATTCACATGGAGAAGAGCGGTCTGGGCCATCTTCTGTGCCTAAAAAGCTCTTGCTCGTATAAGGATAGGAATGGGGGGCATCTTTGGCTTACAAAGGGGAAAATCACTTTGCCACAAGCAAAGAATAAAAGAGATAGCTGATAAGTAGCCAGGGGAAGGAAGGAGGAAAGCAGTTATGGGGGGCTGTCAACACCTCCTTCTGTTCGGAGGGTCTTTCCTCAGTCAGCAAAACTGAGACAAAGAGGTTTTATTCTCCACAAATCCATTTGTTCCTTGCTCCTCCAGCAAAGTGCTTTGTGCACACAGGGTCCCAAAGTGAGTGTCACAGCCCCTCTCCCACCACCTTGTGGGGCTGAATGGGAAACTCCCCTGGATGGACTGGCTGGGCAAGGGTAGGCCTCAAGGACCCGGGGACTGGGGCACTTTGTGAGAGACACTTGCATTATGGAAAGTGTCATTCAAAGAGTTCATCTTCCTAGTGAGGACCAGTCCTTTGACTGCCATCTCTCAGCTGCGGGGTCCCCAATCCCGTGTCATTGCTAGTTCTCTATTCCTCCCTGTCCCAGGGAAGTCCCCCACTTGGATGCAAGATGGAGGGAGGATGTTGCATTGCAAGCAGACCTTCTGGGGGCACTACTCACCCCTGTCTCTGTCTCTCCCTCCTAGGGGCAGCTTAGGTGGTGATACAATGGATAGAACACCTCTCCTGGAGTCAGGAGGATGCGAGTTCAAATGCAGCCTCAGACACTTCCTAGTTGCGTGACCCTGGGAAAGTCATTTCATCCTGTTTGCCTCAGTTTCCTCATCTGTAAAATGAGCTGGAGAAGGAAATGGCAAACCACTCCAATAACTTTGCCAAGACAACCGCAAATGGGGCCACACAACTGAAAAGTGACTAAACAACAAAAGTCTCTCCCTTTGAAGCAGAAAATTGGGGAAAAATCTTTACAACTGGAGTCTCTGATAAAGGCCTCATATCTAAAATATACAGCAAACAGAACCAAATTTATAGGAATACAAGTCATCCCCCAACTGAGAAATGGTCAAAGAATATGAACAGGCAGTTTTCAGAGGAAGAAATTAAAGAATTTAAATTAAAGAAATTAAAGTCATGTGAAAAAATGCTCTAAATCACTATTGATTAGAGAAATGCAAATCAACACAACTCTTAGGTACCACATCTCTCCTGCCAGACTGGTTAACATGACGAAACAGGAAAATGATAAATGCTGGAGAGGATGTGGAAAAAATGGAACATTGCTGCATTGTTGGTGGAGTTGTGAACGGATGCAGCCATTCTGGAGAGCAATTTGGAAATATGCTCACAGGGTTATAAAAGTGTGCATACCCTTTGACCCAGCAATACCACTTCTAGGGCTGTATCCCAAAGAGATCATACAAGTGGGAAAAGGACCCACATGTACAAAAATATTTATAGCAGCTCTTTTTGTGATGGCAAAGAATTGGAAATTAAGGGGATGCCCATCAATGGGGGAATGGCTGAACAAGTTGTGGTATATGAAGGTAATGGAATACTACTGTGCTATAAGAAATGGGGAAGACGCAGACTTCATAATAACCTTGAATGACTTATGTGAACTGATGCCGAGTGAGGGGAGCAGAACCAGGGGATCATTATACACGATTACAGATAAATGGCGTCTGTAAGGACTAACTTTGCCAGACTTGGCTCTTCTCAGCAATGCAGGGTTCTACGACAGCTCAAAAAGATTCATGATGGAAAAAGCTCTGCACACCCAGAGAAAGAATTATGTAGTCTGAATGCAGATTGAGGCAAACTCTTTGCTCTCTTTTTTTTTCCTTTGTTTTTTTCGTTTCTCCTTTCTCATGATTCATTCCATTGGTTATAATTCTTCTTTACGACTGGACTATTATGTAAATGAGTTCAACGTGAAGGTATATGTAGAACCTACTCTGGATTCCATGCCATCTTGGGAGAGAAAATTTGGAACCTCAAAACTTGTGGAACCGAGTGTTGTAAACTAAAACTAAAACTAAAATAAAATTAAAAAAAAATCCTCTCTCTCCTCCTGCACATCCATGTAACACACACGGACACGCACACACACGCACAAGCACATGCACACGTACACGTGGCGCGCACACACGCACATGCGCGCATACACAGGCACACACACATACGTACACACACACACACACACGCACACGCACCCCTGAGCTGCCCTCTGGTCCCATTTTTGCCTCTGTTGTCTCTCACTGAACCCTCTCAGCCTGGGAGGCCCGGGAACCCGGGTGTTTCTCTTGACAGCTCTGTTCCCTCTGCTCTCTCACTAACGGAGCCCTTTCAGGCTCTGTGCTTGGCACACGGGACCCGAAATCCAAGGCGTTGGCTGCCCTGGAGAAGCTTCTCTTCCAACAAGAGGGACAGCAGATAACTGAGCAGCTGGAAACGTGGTACGTCGAGAGTAGATGGACGGTAACAACAGCAAACATTGAGCATTTTAAGGTCTGCAAAGGGTTTTGTAATATTTCCTATATTTATCCTCACAGAAAGTCTAGGGAGGTGTTAGTATCTCCATTTTGCAAATGAAGAAACTGAGGCAGATGACGATTACCTGACTTGTTCAGATTTTTTTTTTCAGTTGTTTTTCACTCTTGTCTGACTCTTTGTGACCCCGTTTGGGGTTTTCTCGGCAGAGATACTGGAATGATTTGTCGTTTCCTTCTACAACTCATTTTACAGATGAGGAAGCTGAGGCAAACAGGATTAAGTGACTTGCCCAGGGTCACACGACTAGGAAATGTCTGAGACAAAATTCGAACTTGGGTCTTAAGTCCTAGGCTCTGTCCACTGCGCCGCCTAGCTGTCTCACAAGGGAAGACACCAGCATGGGGAATAGGGGAAGGCTGAAGACTTCCAATACAAGGTGGGATTAGAGCAGTCTTGAAGGATTCCCAAGAAGTGGTAGTGACGCAGCAAAGCATGCTCGGCAAGGGGCACGACCAGTGCTGAAACTCAGAGGTACGAGAATTAGTGATGCGTGCCAGGAAGAGCAAAGAGACCAGTGTCACTGGGTCCCAGAGTGGGTAGAGAACAGCGAGGAGTGAGAAGACTGGACAGGCAGGTGGGCCAGAGACTACCGATGTGAAATTTAGGAATTTCTTTTTGACCCTGGAGGCAGCAGGCGGGCCACAGGGCTACAGCACCGGACCTGGAGTCAGAAGACCTTAATTCAAATCCCTCCTCAGACACTTCCTAGCTAGGTGACCCTGGGCAAGTCACTCCAACTTCTGCCTGACTCGGTTTCCTCATCTGTAAAAGAGCATAACGACAGCACCTCCTCTCAGGGTTGTGAGGATTAGATGAGATAATGTTTGCAAGGGGCTTAGCTTTATGTTGACTGAATAGCAGGCACTTAATATGTCTAGACGTCTTCCTTTTCAGCCATTGGAGCTGATTGAGAAGGGAGGGCCCTGACCTGGTCAGACCATGGTTGTGGGGGCTGAATGGAGGGGAGAGTGGAAGAGGAGAGACTTGGGACCAGCAGATCACCCAGCAGTACTGCAATGGTCCCGGTGAGGACCTCTACCTTAGAGGAAAAGCTTTGTGAGTGGATGGAAGGAAGGGAGTGTTGACAAGGTTTGTCGTGAAGGGGAAAACAACCCCAGGATCTCCTGTACTCTGACCAAGGGTCCTTCAGTCTCTGCTGGGAGCCCTTGGGGATGGGGAAGGGGCTCACGCTCAAGCCAACCTCTTAGGGACCTCCCCCACACCTCCATCCCACTGTGGTCTGAGCCTGCTTCTGCCCTGGGGGCTAAGCAGACCCAGGCTGTCCTGGTCCTTCAGTCCTTGAAGACTGGCCTGTGGGGCCCCTGAGGCCCCTCTTCAGGTTCCCCGGTCACCCCAGCACCTTTCACTGATTCTCATTACACACACACAGACATACACATATCACCACACTACATACACATTCATCCCCCCCACATACACACACCACACATATCACACCTACCCACATACACACCCTCCACACCCCCCTCCACACCATATACCTGCCACACTCGCACACCCTACCCTTTCACTCTACACCGTGCACACACACACACACACACACACACACACACTACAAATCCTCCACACTCCACCACCACACATAAACACATACTCATACAACATAAACACCCTCCACACTCCCCCCAATACACTGTACCTGCCGCATACATATATACACACCTTGCTATTTGGGTCATCTTAGCTGTAATTTTCTGGATAATTCCTGGAGGAATCAAGGTTAACTTTACTCAAGAACAAACCCTTCCAGGGGATCCTGGCCAGGCCTGCTTTCTGGGTGAAGGCATCTTTTCAAGCCCAGTGACCGTGTGGCTGCCAACCCTCTACCACATCAGCAGCGGTAACCACAGCTGGCTCTCTGGAAGCCTCCAAACACACGGCTGCCAGTTCCTGAAGGCTTTGGGTGGAGCCCCGGTGCTAAGATGGCCCATTTTGAATCCTAGGACTGGTGAGCCCCTGTTTGAAGGGGCCAACCTCTTGGTAATGGCAGCACCCCACCCCCACCCCTCCTGACACCTCGCCCCTCCCCGCTGCCTCTGGCGATGTAGCCGTCTTGTCTGACCCGAGTTTGGGGCACTTGTCAAGGCTGGAAGCTCCAGAGCATAAAGTCCTGGCTGGAAGCCCAGACAGTCCAGCTTAAGTCAGCCCCATCCTGTCCTTGATCTCTGGCCCCCACTGTACCGTGTGCCAGGACCAAGGTGGATCTGCTCCCAAGCATGGGCAAGATGAGCCTTTCTCCTGGCTCCTGCACTGGCCCTGATACTACCACTGGCACCTGGGGCCTCTTCCCCAGGAGTGGGTGGAGGCTATGGGTAGCTTCTTCCAGCATAGCAGGAGGGGGCTGCTGGAATGCGGATGGGGCTGAGAGGTATTCTCTAGTCCCTTCCAAGGTGGGGGAAATGCCAAAGGTGTCACATTTATGCCAAAACCTCGCGGTAGATTAAGAGTCAGAACCAGGACATCTTTGTTTGTTGATGAGGAGGTGAGACAAGCCACTCTCCAACCTTCCTCCACTGCCATTGCGTGCCCAGGATGGAGATGGCAACTGGCTGCTGCTGTCCCCACTGGTGCCATTGTGCTCACGTCCATCCACCCCACCCCATACACAGGTGGCTCTCAGTATGGGCACCAGGCTAGCCAGAAGGTAAGTCAGCAACATCCTGTCTTGTACCTAGAATGAACAGACCAGTTGGACTGCAGGGCCAAAAGGGTCCCTCGTTTTCTTGGAACAGAAGCCTGGTTTTCACATAAGATCCAGCCGGTTCTGAGACATTTCTTCATCCCTGTGGTTGTTCCTTTGGAAAATACAGGGAGCCAGGAAATCATTGGCTATCCCTGAACTGACTGAACAGCCCAGGGGGTAACAAGGGGATGTGGTGGTATGGTCTACCCTCCTCACTCAAGAAGAGGTGCAGTGTGACCCAGAAGGGGTGTTTATAAATGTTTGTGGAACTGCCTTGTACCTACCTGTGGCCAGCAGAGCCAGGCAGCCATATTGCTAAGCATCCACGCTGGTCAGAAATCAAATGAAATCACATCTTTGAAGTGCTTAGGATACCGCCTGGTAGACAGGATTGCACTTTGCCGAATGCTCCTGCTATGGGAACGATGCTCGTTCCCACCCAGAGATGAGACTGGGACAAAGATAGGAGGAGTTATGAACCTCAGAATCATAGTATCAAACTGTGAAAAATGCTTACAGCAAGACCTCATTTCTCAAATATATAGGGGACTGAGACAAATTTATCAAAATAAGAGTCATTCCCTAATTGATAAATGGTCAAAGATATGAACAGGCAGTTTTCAGAAGAAATCAAAGCTCTCAATAGTCACATGAAAAATACTCTAAATTGCTATTGATTAGATAAATGAAAATTTGAGGTACTCCGAGGTACCATATCACACCCATCAGAAATGCCAAATGCTGGTAGGGATGTGGAAAAACAGGCATACTAATGCACTGTTGGTGGAATTGTGAACTGGTAGAACCATTCTGGAGAGCAATGTGAGGCTATGCGCCAAAGGGCTATAAAGCCATGCATCCCCCAAGAGCACTGCTATGTTTGTATCCCAAAGAAATGAAAGACAAGGGAAAAGAACCTATTAGAACAAAAAATATCTGTAGCAGCTCTTTGGCAAAGAATTAGACATTAACAGGACGTCCATCACCTGGGGAATGGTTGAACAAGCTGCACTATGGGATTGTGAGGGAATACTATTTTGCTATAAGAAATGACAAGCAGGATGGTTTCAGAAAAATCTAGGAAGACTTATATGAACTGATGCAGAGTGAAGTGAGCAGGACCAGAAGAACATTGTACACAGTAACAGCAACATTGTAGCATGATCAACTGTAAATGACTTAGCTCTTTTCGGCAATATGTTCAAGACAATTCCAAGTATCCGTGATGAAAAATGCTGTCCATCTCCAGAGCAAGAACTGATGGAACTCTGAGTGCAGAATGAAACAATTTTTTTCACTTTATTTTTCTTGATTCCCGCCCTCAACATGGCTAATATAGAAATGTTTCAAAGCATTTCGTATGTATAACGGGTATTGTAACTCTTGCCTTCTCAGTGAGTGGGAGAATGGCTAGAGGGAGGGAGAAAAATTAGAACCCAAAATTTTAAACAATATGCATTTGTTGATAGATTGACTAAACCGGAAAAAAAGTAGAATCCTAGACCCCAAAGGGTCATAGCTTTGGAGCTGGAAGGGCCCTTACAGACCAGCTACTCTTACCTTCTTCTTTCACAGATGAGGAAACCAAGGCACAGAGATATCTGGTGACTTGCCCAAGGATGTGTTCATGGTAAATGGCAGAGGGAGGACCAGAACCCAGGTCCTCTGACAATAACTTGGTGTTCTCCTTACAGTGTCCATTCCTTTCTCCAAAGTGAAGCTGTGGGGGAGGGAGGGCTAGTGGATACTCAGGCCCAGGAGGACAGTCCTCTTTGTCTCTAATGACCTTTTGGAAGATGCCTCCCTCCTGAACCCGGTCACCAAAGTCACTTGGTCCACCGGGGAATCACAGGCTATGGACCAGCCTAACCTGGGAGGGAAGAGGAGCTCTGGTCTGGAGTCAGACAACTCCCACACAAATCTCACCTTGGACACAAGCTCTGTGACTCTGGGTAGTCAGGTCACCTTCAGGACCCTCTGCTTCCTCATCTATAGAACAGGATGTTCGCCTTGATGGCTTCTGTCTTCCCTCCAGCCTTATTGTTATTAATTAGTATGCCTGTCCCTCCCCCTTTCCCTCAGGGGCCACCCAACGCAGAGAGACCTGGGCACACCTTCCCTCCTGATTTCTCCTTACCTGAAGATGAGAAAGGCCTGTGGCTCCATCTACCACACAACTGGTGTTGTTCAACTTTCAGTGTGAATTCCACAAATACCGCAAACTGGGGCTTGGTTGTTCTGTTCATTGTCTAGACCTAAGAAAGTGTTGGGGAAAATGTTAATAATGCTGATGTGAAAAAGGTTAAAAGCGAACCTATATATATTCTCCCACTCCCCCCCCCCACCCCGCAAATGTTAAGTATTTACCAGCATTCCCCTGCAGCTTCAATTCGATTCAGTTCAACTGTCATTACAGACAGACTCCAGTCTGGCCTGTGCTTGTCACTGACTCTCCCAAGTCTCTGCTTTCACCAGGCTTACAGTCCTAGGAAAGTGTCGTGTGCTCGAAGCTCAGCGCTGTTGGAGGCCAAAGGAAAGATAGTCAGGGAAAAACCAGACACTAGCTGCTGTTGGGGTGTGGCTGGCTGGAGAGAGCTGGGAATTGGGGCTGGGGGACAGCTCCCTAGAGAAGGGGGCAGCCAAACTGACCATCTAAGGAAGGGATGAGGAGGGAGGGAGCTCGGACCATGAACATCTCCTGCTGAGTTGAGAGATGGGGCCGTGCTGGAAGGGGAGGACCTCAGTAGCTTCCATCTGATCTGGAACCAGTCAGGAGCCCCTGGAGACATTTGCCATGCTGTTCCTCTGGGCGTGCAGACCAGTTTGTCAGGGCCTTTTCCCAGGACTTGGCTCATCAGGTCCTGGGCAGTCTGCTCTCCTCAGCACCGCTGGTCCCTCCCTTCCCTGCTCCAGGCTCCACATGCCAGTCAGAGGAAGAATGCTTTGGCCTGTTATGGGTGCTGGGCCTGAGGGCTTCCAGCTCCAGGTCAACCATTTGCTGGGTTCCAGGGGGAGCTCCAAGGGCCTCTCATTGTGGGCAGCCAAGATGACTTCTATTTGGGGGAATGGGTCTGTATGTGAGGGCTGCCTGGGCCCTTAAGAAGGGCACCTCTGTGGACCCTGGTCCCTGTGAAGCCCCCTGATTGGCATGACCACCTGGGTGCTAAGAAAGAGGCTGTCAGGAAGGGAGCGATCACCAGGAGTGTCTGGCTTGTAACCATACCCGGTCCACCCCTGAAACACGATCTTCCTCTGAGCGGGCAGAACGTCCGGTGGGGACCCCAGCCAATGATCCAGGGAGCCACAAGCTGGAGCTTGAGGAGGTAGGAAGACATTTTCATTCTGCGTCAGCTGCTGAGAAACCAGACCCCCTTTGCCTCTGGCCGAGGACAGAGGCCTGCAGCTCCTTGGCAAGGCTGAGATGGAAGCTGGGGGCAAGTGGGAGGGTGGGAGGTGGGAGTGGAGGTGGAATCACCCAGCAGAGGTCATGATGGTGGGGCCCTGAGGACTCACACCTGTTCTCTCCTCTGCCCCATGCAGAGGCTAGCCTAAGGAGGGGGCTGTCTCAATGCTGTTCCCTCTTCTTTCCTGAGACAATGGCCTATATCCCTCAGCCTCTGACCTCAGAAACCATCTCTTTGGGTCTGGAAGGAGGAGTGTTTCTGGGAGGGTGAGGATCAGAAGTCTCTGGACTTCCCCTCCTGCGACCCTCTGCAGTGGGTATCCAGACCAACAATCTAGGACTGTGGAAAAAGCCTTCAGGAGGGTCCTTGGTAACAGTTCCATCTGACACTTTTAGCTGTGTGGCCTCAACCAAGACTCAGAGCCTCCTCTCCTTTGTCTCTCCCCAGGTGCCTAGCACTATGTTCTTGTTAATGAAACTCAGAGCTTTGTCTGACCACTCCTTTAGCATCTGAATGGAGGCTATTCTGGAGGAGAGCCTGAGGCAGGGAGATGGATGAGGAAAGCCCTGGGCAGTTCCCATCCCAGAGTCTCCTCTCCTCTTCACACTTATTAATCCATCCCACCAGGAATCTGAGCCTTATTTCCCTAAAGAACAGAAGGAATGTGGTGTAGGAGAGGATGTTATGTTAAGTCAGGACTTAGGCAAAGGCTCGGTGGTAGGAGAGATAGGCTGGCCGGCCAGCTAGGGAGGAAGCCTCTCTGTGTGGAGTGTAGAGACTGTGGCAGAGAGAAACTCCACGGTCATCTAGGGCCTGGTCCAGGGTCGCTGAGTCTGCTTTCCGGCTTCCGCTCTCTGGGGAAGGAATGCTCTGTGTAGCCTTGGCCCCGTGAGCTGAGATGTCCCAACATCCCTGGGACAGCTGCCCACTGAAGGGGGGAGAACAGACTCAGCAGGTCATCCTG
Source organism: Phalanger gymnotis (assembly GCA_028646595.1). Lineage (NCBI taxonomy): Eukaryota > Metazoa > Chordata > Mammalia > Diprotodontia > Phalangeridae > Phalanger > Phalanger gymnotis. The sequence goes on along the minus strand of JAQQSZ010002033.1, from coordinate 1,573 downwards.
GTGCCAGCTGGGTGGGCCCAGTGGGGCTGACAGCCTCCGGACCTGCCTGGCCAAGCCAAAGGGCTGTCCTTCCGTTTGCAGGAAGGCTGGTGCAGAGGTTGGGCCCGGAAGCTTGGCTAGCCAGGGAGGGCAGGCCAGGGAGTGAGCCACCTCTGTCCTTGTTTGTGTGGGGAAGGAGCAGAGGAAGAAGGGCCAGATGTCTTCTATCCACAAGGGCCCGAGTAAGCCCATCTGGGCGTTTGGCCTTTGGGTTCAAGGTCAAGAGAGGAAAAGCATCATCAGTCAAAGGAAGAGGGAGCCACTTCCTTAAGGAAGGGCGAGGAAGGGAAGAGGGAACACAGAGTTTACTTGAGTCCAGCCAGCTGGCCACAGGAGAAGGCTGGACCCCTTTGTGTTGGCTCCGGATGAAATAGATTCTCTTGGTCCTCATCCTTCAGCACAAACATGAAGCCGGCCCCTAACCTCTGGGGCTGTGGCCTTAGTTGCCAGGAAGGCCTGTTGACATTCTCTTGGCAGGTGGGATGGGCCATTCCCAGACTGTTCTTGGTGAGGAGCTAATTCCCCAGAGAGAAGGGATGGATGTCCAGCCCAAGAGCTGTCTCCCCAGGGAGGCTGCAGTGTGGGTGCATGGCTGAACAGGGAAGAGTGTCTGGCTCTGTGCTATGCAGTTCAGTACGGTGGCATGATATGCAGCATTTATTAAGCCGCCTACTAGGTGCCCTCAGGGAGTTTACAATCCATAGGAGGCACAGAGTAGGTGTTGTTCAGTCATTTCAGTTGTGTCTGACTCTTCATGACCCTGTCTGGGGTTTTCTTGGCAGAGATTCTGGAGTGTTTTGCCCCTTCCTTCTCCATCTTGTTTTATAGGTGAGGAAACTGAAGCAAACAAAGTTAAGTGACTTGCCTAGGGTCACATAGCTAGTGTCTGAGGCTGGATTTGAACACAGGTCTTCCTGACTCCAGGCCCAAGCTCTGTGCACTGCAGCACCTCCTACCCGCCCTCAGTAAGTGTGTAGATAAGTAAATACAAAATGATTTCTAGAGGAGTGTGGGAATGGAATCAGGAAAGGCATGCCACAGAAGGTGGCATTCGAAGGAAGCTAAGAGTTCTCAGAAGTGGATGGGAAAAGAGAAGAGGGAATCCAGCACGGGCAGATGCCTGAGTCAAGACACGGAGACAAGAGACAAAGCCAGGGGGATTATCAAGGAATGACGTCGTAGAGACCAGTTTGGCTGGAACCAAGGAGAGCCAGGAAACAAATGGGGAAACAACATTCCGGTGAGCCTGGAGGGCTGTGAAGGTCAGTTTGTGTTGTATCTGAGATGCACGATGGGGCTGCCGAGCATTCTTGAGCAGGGGAGCAGCCCGTGCTTTTGGAAAGTGATTTTAGTAGCTCGATGGAAGGTGCAGGGAGAGCTCCTGGGAGAGACAGACAGGGAAACCAGGGAGGAGGGCATCACAACAGTCCAGGCAGGAGAGAATGAAGACCTGAGTTAAGGCAGAGAGAAGAGAGGGGACAGTGTTTCCACACTCTGGCTAACAGCTTCTGTGGGGGCGTAAGATCCACCCATA
>JAQQSZ010002032.1:0-14887 GCA_028646595.1 Phalanger gymnotis | reverse complement strand
GGAAGTGGGAGAGTTGTTGCTGTGTGCAGTTTTAGAATAAACTCCTAGAAAGAACCTCGGGTACTCTGTCTGGTTTTTCCTCCGTGGTGAGACTGCGGGGGCCGGTGACGACCGAAGACTTTCCCAGCCTGGACATGGGTAAGTAGAGAGGGCAGTGAGGGAGGAGGGATTCCACAGAACCCCGAAATCTCCCCGGGCAGTAGGCAATTTGATATAGGTCATACATGTGCTCTCATGTAAAACATTTCCATATTAGTCACAGTTGTGAAGGAAGAAATAAGTAAAAAAAAAATGAAAAAAACATAAACTGAAAAAAGGATGCTTTGATCTGCATTTGAAGTCCACCAGTTCTTTATCTGGATGTGGATAGCATTTTCTTTTGGGGGTCCTTTGTACTTGTCTTGGATCATTGTGTTGCTAAGAAGAGCTGAATCATTCATAGCTGATCATTATGCAATGTTGCTAATACTATGTACAGTATTTTCCTGGTCCTGCTCATTTCACTTTGCATCAGTTCACGTTAAGTCTTTCTAAGTTTTACTGAAATCTACCTGTTCATCATTCCTTATTGCACGATAGTATCCCATTACATTCACATTCCACAGCTTGTTTAGCCATTCAGCTATAAATATTTTTGCACATATAGGTTCTTTTCCCTTTTTATGATCAATTTGGGATGCAGACCTAGTAGTGATATTGCTGGATCAGAGGATATGCACAGTTTTATAGCCCTTTAGGCATAGTTCCAAATTGCTCTCCAGAATGGTTGGATTCCCCCACCAACAGTGTATCAGTGTCCCAGTTTTCCCACATCCACTCCAACATTTATAATTTTCCATTTTTGTCATATTAGCTGATCTGATTGGTGTGAGGTGGTACCTCAGAGTTGTTTTAATTTGCATTTCTCTAATTGCAAGTGACTTAGAGCTCTTCTTCATATGCCTGTAGATAGTTTTGGTTTCTTCATCTGAAAACTGCCTCTTCATATCCTTTGGCCACTTACCAATAGGAAAATGACTTGTGTTCTTATAAATTTGACTCAATTCTCTATATATTTGAGAAATGAGGCCTTTATCAGAAACACTTGCTGCAAAGATTGTTTCCCAGACCTTTGCTTTCCTTCTAATCTTGGTTGTGTTGGTTTTGTTTGTGCAAAGGTCATTTAATATAATATAATCAAAATTACCTATTTTATATTGCACAACACTCTCTATCTCTTGTTTGGTCTTGAACCTGTAACTCACTTAATTTCTCCTACAAGAATTTGGGTACCATAACACTTGGTGCAGGTATATTTAGTATTGGTATTGCTTCATTGTCTACGGTATCTTTTAGCAAGATGTATTTTACTTCCTTATTTCTTTTGACTAGGTAGCTTTTGCTTTTGCTTTGTCTAAGATCAGGATTGCTCTCCCTGCTTTTTTTTACTTCAGTTGAAGCATAATATATTCTGGAAGCCCCTTACCTTTACCCTGTGTGTCTCTCTCTGCTTTAAGCATGTTTCTTATAAATAATGTATTGTAGGATTCTGTGTTTTGCTCCCCTCTGCTATCTGCTTCCATTTTGGGGTGGGGGGAATTTATCCCCTTCACACTCACAGTTATATTTCCCTCCACTCTATTTTTCCTTGTATTTTTTCTCTCTTTCCTTTGACCCTTTCCCTCCTTGACAGTGTCTTGCTTCTGTTTACTGCCTCCCCCAGTCTGACCTCTCTTCTGTTAGTCTCCCTCCAACCTTTACTTAATTTCCTCCCCTTCTACTTTCCTATTAGGTAAGACAGATTTCTATATTTAACTGATTGTGTATATTATTCCCTCTTTGAGCCAATACTGATGAAAGTAGGGTTTAAGCAATGCCTATCACCCACTTTCCCATCTTTCCCTCCATTGTAAAAGGTTTTTCACACCTCCTCATATGAAATAAATTACTCCATTCTAACTTTCCCTTTTTTCTGCACAGTGTATTCCTCTTTCTCATCCCTTGATTATTTTTATGTCATTCCCTCAAAATCACATTATACATATACCCTCTGATTATGTATCTTCTTTCTAGCTGTACTATTAGTCATACAATTTTTAAGAATTCCAAGTATCATCTTCCCATTTAGAGATGCAAACCATTCAGCTCCATTGAATCCTTTATCCTTTTTTATGCCTCTCTTGGGTCTTGATAGTGGAGATTAAATTTTTGTTCAACTCTGGTCTTCTCCTTATGAAAGCTTGGAATCCTTCTATTTTGTTGAATGACTATATTTTCCCTTGAAGCATTATGCTTAATTTCACTTGGTAGGTGATTTTTGTTTGTAGTCCTAGCTCCTTTGTCCTTCAGAATATCACGTTCCTTGACCTAATATCCTTTAATGTGGCATGGCTAAATCCTTTGTAATCCTCATTGTGGCTCCCTAATATTTGCATTGCTTCTTTCTGGCTACTTGTAGTATTTTTTTCCTTGACCTGATAGATTTGAAATTTAGCTATTATGTTCCTTGGAGGTTTTTTTCGGGATCTCTTTCCTGAGGTTATCAGTGGATTCATTTAATGCCAATTTTGCCTTCTTGTTCCAGGATATTAGGACAGTTTTCCTTGATAATTTCTTGACAGATGCTGTCTAGGTCCTTCTTTTGATTATGGCTTTCAGGTAGTCCAATGAATCTGACATTGTCTCTCCTTGATCTATTTTCCAGGTCAGTTGTTTTTCCCATGAAGTATTTTACATTTTCTTCCATTTTTTCATTCTTTTGAATTTGTTTGATTGATTCATGATGTCTCATATAGTCATTAACTTCCACCTGCTCAACCATAACTTTTAAGGCATTGTTTCCCTCAATTAGCATTCGTATATTCCATTTGGCCAATTGTACTTTTTAAGTAGATGTTTTCTTCAGTGGACTTTTGTATATTCTTTTCCATTTGGCCAATTCTACTTTTTAAGCAGTTGTTTTCTTTTTCCAAGCTGTCGACTCATTTCTTTTTTTCACAATTCTCTTGCATCACTCTCATTTTCTTCCCGATTTTTCTTCTACCTCTCTTATATGATTTTAAGCTCCTTTTCTGAGCTCTTCCATTAGTTCTTTCTGGCCTTGAGACCACTTCCTTTTTTGGGGAAGGGTGCTTGCCCATAGGTTTTCTGACATTGTTGTCCTCTTCTGAGTGCCTTGATCTCTTTCCTGTCAACATAATAACTTTCTATGGTCAGATTCTTTTTTGCATTTTTTTTTGCTCATCTTTTTCATCATTTTCCCTTTATTTTCAATTTGAGATCTACTTCCAGGGTATGAGAGGCACCATCCCTGCCTTCTTGTACTACAGGCTGCCAGCCCAGGTTGTTTACTTGATACTGTACTGATGTTGCCTTGAGATCCACAGGGGACTCTTATTTCTGGTGCTGTGCTGAGGAGGTGGGGTGGAGGTGTCTGGTGCTGCTGTAAGCTGTAGGGGTCTGGCAGCTTACCTGATGATGCTGAGCTGCGATCCTAGTGCTGGTGTCTGTGGTGTGCTGAGGCCAGTGGTGTGTTTCTGTTTTTCCCAGGGGGGTGGGGGGGCACTGAAGTATGTGGCAATCTGGCCGCTGGAGGCTCCCTGTTTGTTCATGACTGTGTTGCAGCACAGGGAGGTCTGGCTTCTGGAGGTTACTTGTTTGCTGTGGGCTATGCTGAAGCATGCAGTAGTTTGCAGAGCTGGAGGCTGCCAGTTCCCCTGGCTATGCTGAAGCACATGGGGGCTCCTGGTGTTGGTGTAGCCTGCTTCACTACACTGGGGCTCAGGATCTCCAGCTAGTTTCCTGAAGTGGGGCTTGCTCGAGACATTTCCCATCCTGGATTGCATTCTTCCTTTACCTGAGTGAGACAGACATTCCTTGCTGATCTTCCCAAGTTTCTTACGTTAAAAGATTGTTTCACCCCATCTTTTGGCTGGTTCTACTGTTCCAGGATTTGTTCTAGGTTAATATTTTATGGTTGTTTGGAGATGAATATGGGAGAATTATGGAGATTTACTGCTTACTTCTCCATTGTGGCTCCCAGAAGATCCAAATGGTTAGCTATCTATTGTCCCTTCTATTATAACATGACATTCTTATCTGGTTGTTTTGATGTTTTATTACTTAAATCTACTTCTATTTTGTATCAATATCTATCTATCTTATATCAGTATATCAATACTTATATCAATACTCCTAAATATGCCTTGCATCCTCTGGGTAAGTCTTTTCCATGCCTCCATTTCCTCATTTGCACTGCTTTCTATTGAGAGCACTGGTGAAAATACTTCAAGTGATTCTAATGTCTTCAGTTTCTTGCTCAAGACTTCCTAATTCTTAGCAATTGTTTCTAGATTATAACAGTGTTAAAGGTGGCAAGACAAAAGGAGAGATGGAAATTCAACAGATTATGATCAAATGAAGGAATCTCAATATTCATAAATATGAAAGTAGAACACTTGCTGCAGAAGATGGTGAAATCAAGGGTATGAGAATCTCTTTGTGTATCTGAGGTGGGGTAGAGGTGTATAGTTAAGAATATTAATATTACCTTGAGGTTAAGTTGTTTGAGAGGGAATTGATATATAAGCTGAAATCCCCAAGTATGCAGATAGGATTTAGAGAGAAGAGGCAGAATGTGAGCCACAAATGAAATCATTAAGGAAAAGATAGTAACCTTAAGGTCAATAAATAGCTACCCACATCTTTATGGGTGATAAACGTGGGTTGAATGAAACTCAAAGGAAGAGAAGTTACTGAATGATGGTAGCAAAAGAAGAACTTGAAAGTAGAAGCAGGGAACAAAGAGTATTCCAGCTCCCCCACTATAACCTGTCAGTCATGGTGTATGAGTGAAAGTACAACTAGTGCAGGAAAGTGTGGTTAATCTAAGTGAAAAGTGATGTGATCTAAACTAAAGAGGATAACTGTGTAAGTAGATAAAGCATCACATTCAAGAGATGTTATAGAGGTAAAAATGAAGATTTGTTAACTGATTAAATATATGGTGCAGTAGTTAGAATTCCAGCTTACAATTAGGAAGACCTGAATTTGAATCCTCTTTTAGATACTAGCTGTTTAAGCTTGGGCAAGTCAAGTAATCTTCCTGTGTCTCAGTTTTTCCATTTGTCAAATGGGAATAATCATAGCACCTATCTTGTAGAGTTGTGGTTAGGATCAAATGAGATAACATATTCAAATGTCTTTCCAAACCTTAAAGCACTATATAAATGTTAGCTATCATCATAATTATTAATATATGGGTCAAAGAAGAGATGAGGATAAGACCAAGATTATGAACCTGAGAGACTGGAAGGATAATAGTGCCTTCCACAGAAATAGAAGAGTTTGGGAGAGGGGGTGGTTCAGGGTAAAGATAATGAGTTTTGTTTTGGTCATGTTGACTTTGAGCACTCTCTGGGACATCCAATTTGAAATATTCAATTAGGCAATTTATTGTTTATAATTGAAGATCATGGGAAAGACTGAGAATATATACATAGATCTGGGATTCATTCACATGTAGATAATAGTTAAACACATGGAAGTGATGTGATCATAGAAGGAGGGAGGGGAGAAACGAGGGAGAGAGAGGATGAGGAAGTCTCCTAGGACCAAACTTTAGAGAACACACACCATTAGAGGGGACATGATATAAATGATTAACCAACAAAGAAGAATGAGAAGAGGCAAGAAGAGAATCAGGAAGAAGTAGTGATGTAAAAATCCAGAGAAGGAAGAGAAGATTGCTAATAGTGTACAGCAGATATAGGACAACAAGGTGAATATTGGGTGGGGGCGGGGGGAAGCCATCAGATTTTGCAATTAAGAAATCACTGGCAGCTTTGGAGATAGCAGTTTTAGTCAAATAATGAGGCTGAAAGCCAAACTTCAAAGACTAGAATAAGAGAAGAGTAAATGAGTGAGTGTAAGCAACTTATTTTTCTCCCTAGAAGTCCAGTTTAAAAAGAGAAATAGATATAGGTTGATTGGTTAAGAGGATGATAGGGCCAATCAAGGTGTTTTAAGGCCAACATTTCTACATGCATCCTTTAGTCTATCACCTCCAATATTCTACAACAGATTGAAATTTCAGTTTCTTTCTCTCTCTCTCTCTCTCTCTCTCTCTCTCTCTCTCTCTCTCTCTCATCTTTAACTTTTTTCTTTATTAGTTCACCTTAGAAAGATGTCCTACCTGGTTGTCAGAGACTGGGGAAAATAAGGAAAGAATGGGAGGTGTCAAGGGGTTTGAGATGCAGAGAATGGGGCAGTGGAGAGCTTCTGTTGAATGGTCTTAATTTTCTCAGTAAAGTAGAAGGCAAGATCCTTGATTGAGAGAGAGGGAGGAGGTGGAAGTATAGGAGATTAGAGGATAGATAAAGTTTGGAAAGAAAGCAATTGTGGAGAAAGATCTAGAATCAATTAAGGATGGATAAAAGGATTGCCTTGCTATAGAAACAGTCCAGTTGAAGTTAAGTAACATGAATTTGCAATATCCTCAGGCAACAGGGCTTTGGGACTTCCTCTAATTGTATTCAGCAGTAGCAAGGTAGTAATAAAAGATTAAGGCAGTAAGAATGATTCATTGATGACATTTGGCAAGAGATAAATGGAGATCAGACTAAGGAATAAGCAAGGAGATTCAGTATTAGAGAGGCTGGGAATTGATGCTATGTTGTCTTTGGTATTTATGGGTTGAGAAGTCTGGAAACTGCCACAGCTCAGTGATTCAGGGTCCTGAGGACTGCTCTGCCCAGTCTGCTCCTGCCTGGTCTCTTCCAACATGGCCCAAGCTGGGCTGCATTCTGTCCCAGCACAGTGTGATAGACCCTTCCTAGCAACCATCCAGGCTCTCTTGGGTTGGAGACTTATTTCGCTCTGTCATTTTTTGGGTTCTGTAGCTCTAGAATTTGTTTAGAGTCTTTTTTATAGGTGTTTGGAGGGATTTGGGGGAGAGCTCCAGCGAGTCCCAGTTTTCACACTGCCATCGTGGCTTTGCCTCCCTCCCCCGTTTCTTAAGACATGATGAGCATCACTGTCTGGGGGAGTAGGCTTAAAACTTAGCTCAATTCCTACAGGACTTCCTACATTGACTCCATCAAGTTCATGTCCAGATGCTGCATGACTACTATAGGTGAGTTTTTCCTTTAGCGTATGGTCCCAAAGATCATTCTTTGTTTCTTAAAATATTGATGCTGTGCTGCTTACAAAACATAGCCTGGATTTCCACTCCTGTATTCTAACTCCTGGACTTTACTCTTTTCACTTAGATCAGAGACTTTACTACCTTCACCAAGAGAGAAATGAACCAAAATGCCAAGGACCAAACCTTGTTTCTTAGAGTCATATGGCCTCAAGGAAGAAGGCCCCAAGACTTCTCCCTTTATAGCTTTGTCTATCACCAGAAGCCTTAAATAAAGGAATCACAAAATAAAACAAAAAGTAGATGAGACAAAGATGAGATTGGTATAGAAGAGGCTTTTCTCAATGTTTCTGAAGCCAAAGAATCTTCATTTCACTATCTGCTTAGTTGGCTGGAACCACTTATGGCATATCTATATTTGCTCCATAGTATTGCCAAATAACTTCACTCACATATTATCTTTATTTCCTTGACATTCTCCAACATTCTCCAAGTAGAGAGGATATATCAGCAAGTTCATGGGATCTGTACATGAACTGGTCCTCTTGTACATATAATCTGCATATGCAAATGTGTGTAAATATGTTTCCCTCTTAGTTATTTTTAATTTGTTTGGTTTTACGAGGGTATAAATAGAACTTGTTCATAGACTTTATTTCAGTACAGTAATGGTTGCTATTTCTGGTAGTTAAAAGTTTGGGGAGTAGAGGTAGCTTCTTTTTTTCTCCTTCTTGTCCCCACTTTGTACTGTGGACTGTTGTTCTCTTCCCTATTTCCTTTCTCTACTCTACTCTACAATACTCTAAAGTAGTGACTTTCACTTTGGTCGATACACTCAATCTCCTGCCTCCTTAGAGATTCATCCCATATATTCTTTTGGACTGTCTGACCTAGTTCTCTCTTACTGAATTTCTGCTCTCCTCTCCTTATCCCCTTACAAAAGGGCTAAGCTTTCAGTAGTATAATAGTTTCATGGCTCTTCAGAGGCTCATGTGGTTAATCTGGTGAATTTATGTCTGTTAACAGACACTTGTCTCCAATGTCTCACTACACCAACTTGCCAGAAGCCTTTTTATAGCATTTTTGGAACTACTTTTATTTTCCCTAGAGGAGAATGATTTCTACCCCCTCCCCCCACCCCAATTTCTTTAGCATTGTGAATTTTGGTAATGTCAGTGAGCTTCACCTAACAGAGTGAGAGAACCAAAAGAAAGACATCAATGTCATGATGTTAGTCATTACAGTTTATTTATCTAAAACAAATTATGCTATAAAAGACTGACGTTATATTGCATGACTAATCTACTCTATTTCATCTTATAACTTAAAATTACATTAAATCTGACAAAGGTAGCAGCTCATTAGTTAGAAGACAAGTCTTTATGATGATATAATTTTGCCAAAGTTCTCAATGAATCACCATGGTACAAGAGAAACTCGGCATAACAGAAAGAACATTTGATTTGGGGTCAGAGAGTTTGAGTCTGAATCTTGGCTCTATCATGTGCCATCTGCGGGACCTTGATAGACTCATTTTGCCTCTCTGGGATTCAGTTTCTTAATTAGTAAAATGTAGCATAAATAGACCATATGATTCCCAATGTCCCCCTCAGCTCTACCCACTCCCCCACCACACACATATATTTAATCCTGTTACACTCTGTTAAATTCTCAATAAGAATTCTTTTTTCTTAAGTTAATTCAACAAATAATCATTATACATCTACCTGTGCAAGTAGTTGTGCCAACCTCTAAGAATCGGAGATTTAGAATGTATTCTAGTCTACTACCAGGTATTTTTCATTCTTGCTAGTGTTGAAATGGTGGTAGTAACAATGAAAATTATGCTAATCTCCAATACTTAATGCCTCTTTTCTAGTCTCAACTAGTCCTATAAAAGTTTGTCTTTTTAGGTTTAATATATCTCTGCTAAGCAAAGTGAACAATTTTAACCTCTTCTAGTTTATTATCTTTCTTTTCTTTTCTTTTCTTTTTCAGATGTTCCATATTAGAGCTATTCAGCAAAGATGCAGTTTCTCATCCATTTCCTGAAATAGATACTTCAATAGGGAAAGGCTTAATACTATTTAAAATTGGGCACTTAGATCATACTTTAAAAAAAACTGTATGAAATTCATGGCTTTTCACTAAAAGATTTTTATCCTTTTAAAATCCATTAGCTGTAAGTGTATTTCCTCCTCTTTCTCACATTCAGATCATTTTCCTGTTTTTCTCTTGGTAAGACAGTGGATTGCAATAGACAACCACTTCTCAGCCATTCCAAAGTTACTAGAAATAATGGCCATTAACAACAAAATAACTCCCAATTAGGAATTCTACCTTTACATTTTATTCTTGTCAGGTCAAAGATTAAAGTATGATCTTATAGTCAAGCTATTCTCAGATACAATTCTGATAACAATCTATTTGTAAAGGTACCACACCACATTTAAACTTTCAGTCATATAAACTAAACAATGCTGGAAGGTATAAAAGGCTTTTATTCAGACATGCCGATGCATAACTAATATAATCATTAACATTGCAAATTTGAGTGGTACCTTAAAGGCCATCTGGTCTAATTCATGCCAAAGTTTCAATCCAGTTATCCTGCCTGCAGTTCATTTTAATTTTGTTCTTTCTGCAGAAACAAAGAAACAATTCCACTGAGAAATAAAGATGGCACCTTAATTTGAGGAAAGGGCTGCCCCATTCAGATCCACTTCTCTCTTGGTTCTGTGCCAGCCTTTGAATTTTTCTACCTTTTCCCTATTGTCATCCTCACCCTGGAGATGATTCTGCCTCTTCAGCTCCCTTTATCTATTGGCAAGTTCCTTCCCTCAACCTCTATTGAAAGGCCTGAGCCTAAAAGGGCCAGGGTCTCCCATTGCATCCTGGGTCATCTGCAGTCATCATGATGAATATGAAGTCACTGGACCCAGATAGCTCTGGAGGAAAAAGTGAGGATGGTGACCTTGCAAAGCCTTCCCTCACTCAAATCAAGATCAACTGCAAGTCATGTCATCATTTCCCTGATGTCATAGTCTTCTTCAAAAATGAAAGATGAAAAAACACAACAATTGAAGAAGTTCCCAGCCCATCCAAGCTTCCTGTTCTCTTGCCTCTACTTCTGACTTTCCAGACTTTTCCACAATGACTATACTTGGGTAATTTTTCTCCCTGTTCCCTGTTTTCAGATTCCTTTTTTTCTCATTAAAATATGATTTTTCTTTCATTAAAATATAAGCTTTAATAACTGTATATTTTTGGTAATAACTGTGTATGTTGCTGCTTGTGTGTGCTTAGCACAGTGTCTGAAACATATCTCACTCTATCTATCCATCCATTCATCCATCTATCGATTGATCGATCAACCCATTAATCTATCAGTCAATCTACCTATCTACTTATCTATGAAATTGAGATGAAACACTAACTAGTATTTTAAATGACAAATACAGAAGAAGGAAACAGGGACAAACCAAAAGATGGATACAAAATCATGGCATCATTACGTAAGAAAATGCTTTTAAGGAGGCTACAACTCAATGTAAGCCAGTGCAGCATAGTGAATAGAGAGGTGAGCTAGAATTTAGGAAGACCTGCGTTCAGGTAGTGCCTTGGCCCTTCCCAACTGTATGGCATTAGAGAAGTCACTAACCCCCTCAGTGTCCTTGGCAACTCTCTAAGACTCTAAGTTGCAGAACAGGTGCTACTCCAAATTAGTAGAAAGTTTCCTCCCTTGAAATTCTTTTCACCAAGGAAGTCAAAAGCCCAGCCCCCCAAAAACTTAGAATGGGCTGAAGCTAGTAAGTATAACTAATGATAAAAATAAGTGGGTATAGTAAGAAAACAGTATTGAAGAAAACAAGAGGAACAAAAAGCAATGGGAAGGCTGCTTAATGTGGATAGATGATAATAACCAACAACTCAATGACAGAAAGCAGAACTGCTAAGCTCTTATTTTAACTCTGTTTTCCTAACCAAGAATGATTATTACATTGAAAAAGATAGCCAATAAATGGGAGAATTCAGGAATAAAAGGCCTAATTGACCTTAATCCACTATCATAATTATATCCTTGGGTATTAAAGGAACTAGAGTTCTGATTTCTTAGCTGATTGCTGAGTACTGATTTCTGTTAGGGTTTTTCTAAAGAAAGGTCACATGATCAGGAAGGTGACATAATAAGCAACTTCTCAGCATAAATCCCAAAACTCACCACCACAAATAAGGAATTGGCTATATTGGTTGCTGTCCTTCATGCTTGAAGAAGATCAAAATGACATAACTATGTTGAGGTCAAGGTACAGTGTGTCCTACGATGGAAGATCAGCCTGCTACAAGTTTGGAAGGCTCTACCACAGGTCAGGCACAAATAATCCATATCAACATTTGGAATGGAAAGGTCTTTAAATTTTAATATCTAACATTTATTTTGAGCTACTGAAATTCTGCTTTGCTCATAGAACATGGCACCTTCTTTGATGCAGGCACAGAAGTGTCTCTCATGTCTCACAGTTGATTCCAAAATTCTTCAGAGAGACCTTGAGTGTGTTCTTGTACCACTTCTTCAGACCTTCATGTGAATGCTTGTCTTGTGAATTCTCTATAAAATATCTTTTTGGCAAATGTATGTTTGGCATTTGAAAACATGGCCAGCCCATGGGAGTTGCACTTTCTGCAGCAGAATTTGAATGCTTGGCATTTCAGTTCAAGAAAGGACCTCAGCAACCAGTACCTTATCATGCCAGGTGTTCTTCAGAATCTTCCTAAGACAATTCAAATGGAAGTGATTCAGTTCCCTGGTATGGCACTGGTAGACTGCCCAATTTCACAGCCAAAAAGTAATGAGATCAGCACAATGGCTCCATAGATCTTCAGTTGGGTAGTCAGTCTAATTCCTCTTCTCTCCCACACTTTCCTTCAGACCCTCTTGAACACTGAGCTAGCTATGGCAATGTATGCATCAACCTCATCATCTATGTATGTGTCCCCAGAAAGTATACCACCAAGATCAGTGAACTTATCCACAGCATTCAAAACTTCTCCATTTGCTGTAACCAATGGCTCCACATATGGATTGTGTGGTGCTGGCTGGTAGAGAAACCTCTGTTTTCTTGGTGTTTATTGTCAAGCCAAAATTAATACAAATGGCAGAGAATCGAACCATACTATGTTGCATCTCAGTTTCAGAGGCTGCATTGAGTATAGAATTATCCATGAACAAAAAGTTGTATACCAACTGTCCTTTCACTTAAGTCTTGTCTTGTAGATTTTTCAAATTAAATAACTTACCATTAGTGTGGTAACTGACCTTGATGCCATTTTCATGGCATTTTTGAAGGCATCTGACAACATCACTGAAAACATCATGCTAAAAAGCATGGGAGCAAGCATAGAGCCCTGCTTCTCTCTGTTGATGACTAGTGAAGTACAAGAGCATTGTCCATTATGCAGAATCTGTGCAAGCACGCTGTCATTAAACCGAATGAATAACTTCTCCAGGCAACCACATTTTGCCACAATCTTCTACAAGTTCTCATGGCTGACAGTATCAAAGTCTTTGTTCATATTAACAAACATTGTGTACAGACATTTGCTCCTGGCATTTCTTCTGGAGTTGCTGGGCAGCAAACACCATGTCAACAATCCCTTGTCTCTTTCTGAAGCCACCCTTTCTTTTGAGTAGATGACCAATTATTAGGCCTGCTAAGGAGAACTCTGACAATAATCTTGCTGGCAATGACTAAGAGAGAGACACTCCCACTCCCATTATTGTTACAGAACAATCTACTTCTTTTTCCTCTATAGAGATGGACAATGGAGGCATCATTGGACTCCTGGGTCCTCTTGTCATATAAGCCAGAAAATTTCAGTCAGCTTTTGTATGGGCAATCAACCCCCTGCCTTGTAAATCTCATCTGGAATAGAATCAGAACTAGGCACTCTGACACATGAGAGGAGTCTAATGGCATTCAAAGCCTCTTCTTCACTTAAAAGTTCAGCAAGAGAGGGATTGACTTCAACCTAAGGTATACAGTCAATGGTTTCAGTTTTGATTGATGATGAGTCTATTGTGATCACTGTGGAAGTATTCAGGATCATGTCCTTATCACTAATCAGTGAGGCTCCATCAGCGTTGAGATGCACCATAGGTCTTTGGCCCATCAATAACCTTCAGGGCATCATAAAAGCACTTCTGATTGTTACAATCAGGATAAAACTGAATTTCATCTTCCTTCTTACTCAGCTAACAATCTTATATCTCTCTAAGCTTCACTTGCACTTTATTTTTGCTGGACTTAAATGTTGCTTTCTTAGAGACATGTGAACTACCCTGCTGTTAAGCCCTGTAAAGTTCTCTTTTTTTTGTTTACCAGCTTCTGAATTTCCCCATCATTTTTGTCAAACCAATCTTGATGTTTCTGAGTGTCCCAGCCCACATGAGTAAATGCACTGCTGTACCCCAAATCTCTGAAACCTGCTCACTCCTTTTCTACTCCACTGTTGTCCATGTGTTGGTTCAGCTTTTCTTCCAAGTTAGTAATACACTGTTCACTCAGGAAGAAGTCCTTTTTTAATGTATTGGTATTAAGTCTTCTGCTAGTCTTCTTTTCTTGACGTCATTGCTTTTGTTGAATGTCAAAGTTTACCTTATTACATTTAGGTAAATGGAAGATAGTATTGGTGATGAGAAGGTCATGAGATGCACAAGTCTTCAGCAGTAGGTGACTATTGCTGTTGCTATTTCTGACTCCGTTCCTCCCAAAGATGTCTTGCCATGTCTGATAGCATGCCTGCTCTGGCATTAAAGTCACTCAGAATTACAAGCTTGTCCTCTTTTGACACACTGATGATAAAGGTCTTCATATGTTTTTCCTTTGACCTCATCAGGATTCATCATGGTAGGAGCATACAGATTGATGATGGTGGCATGGCACTTTCCTGAAAGTAACAATCACATTGTCATGAACCTGCCATTTAGTCATTTTTGGAGGCATATGAGCTTGTTGAAAAGATTAGTTTTGATTGTGAAACCTATGCTACCTATGCTAGCTTCACAGCACTCCTTTTCACCCTGGCTACTCCAGGAAAACATATACCGAGCTCCAATTTTGGTAAGCTGGACTTCATTTGCCAGTGTCGTCTCACTCAGGACTGCTGTTTGGATATAATACCTGCTGAGTTCTCTTACAATAAGAACTGTTCATCTTTCAGATCTATTGGATTTTGTGTTGTGTCTGTAAGGCAAAATGGGCTCCTTAGCACTTCAGGAGTTTGGCTTTTGTTTACTTTGAGTGATTCAGCTGTTTCATTTAATCTTGCTAAGTGCTAAGCCCCAGGCCCAAAGCCTTATCAGGTGTGAAACCTGTGTGGGTGTAGATTGATGACTTAAGAGGGGCCAACTAGGGAACCAATTGCCTCTGGTCATTGAGGCGGGGCTTGAGGACTCAGAGGCCTGGCTGTGAGGAGAGGCAGCCAAGAGACAGCTACAGCTGAAGCTGAAGATAAAGTCAAAGCAGGCGCTGCGGAAGCAGAGCTGACCCGTGTGTGGACCCAGGAGTGCGAGCAAGGACTTGAAGCTAGTGGGTAATCCCCTTACCAGAGAGGGGAAGCATGAATATGATTTGGTTTAATGCCATCATGCTTCTCTGTGGCCTCTTGGTTACTCTTGTGAGGAGGGCTTATTGGGCCTGGAAGCTTATGATCACAATATTGGAATGGGGAGGATGGTTCATGGGTCTGTTACTGTGGGGTCTAAAT
>JAQQSZ010002031.1:0-14887 GCA_028646595.1 Phalanger gymnotis | reverse complement strand
TTTTTTTTTTATTTTTTTTAGTGACTTGAGTGAAAGCATAGATAGTATCCAAGTGCTCCCACCCATCCTCACCCCACTTACCCAAACATTTTCTACCTCTTGTTCTGGGATCAGATCAACTAATCAAATCAACATAACTGGAAAAGATGTATTGACCTTGTAACTTGTTCTTCATATCTTTGACTTAACAGGCCAAAAGACTCCTCCCTTGCCACTACTCCCCTATATGTCTTGTTCCTTCATTAGAATGTAAGCTTCTTAAAGTCATGGATTTCTTGCTTCTTCAATTTGCATTATTTTCACTGAGCACAATGTCTGGTATGTAATAAAAACATTAAAATGCTTTCTAATTCATTTACTCATAACACAAAAAAAGGATTGCTAATATGCTGAATTATATTATCATAAAAAACCCTGCAAATAAGAATTATATTCACCAAATTCTAGATTTGAATGAGATCTCAGCAGCCATTTAGTCCAAACCATATATATCAGAACCCCTTTATTTAATAGCTGAAAAATAGTTGTGATGCCTCTGTTTGACAAGCTCCAAGCTGGGGAAACTGAGTACCTCTGGAAGTAGCTAATTCCCCATTTAGAGAGCTTTAATTGTTAGTATTTTTTTATATCTAGCCTATTTCTGTCTACTTCTAGCTTCCAACCCTTTCTCGTGGGTCTGTCCTCTGTCAATAAGCATTCATGAAGCACCTACTATATTCCAGGCACTCTGCTAAGCCCTGAGAATACAAAGAAACGTAGAACAGATGTTATTCCTCCTTCACAGAGCAGCTTTGAAGACAGCTATAATGTACATCCCTACTTTTCTTTCATTCATGTTAAATATTCCAAGTTCCTTCATATGCCATGGGGTCAAGACCTGTCAGCAACCAGGATTCTTAAGTCTAGCTATTCCCAGCTTATGCCTGCCTGTCTCATACTGTACTGTCCAGGAGTAAACACAATACTCCATGTTAGGTCTGACAAAGACAGAGTAGGCTGTTATGGAAGATGTAACCCTCCTATACAGCCTATGATTATATCAGATTTTTTGGATGCCACATCACTCTACTGACATGCTAAATTGAAAATCCACTAAAACCTTTATACTGTTTTGAAACTGCTGTCTATTCATGCCTTGCCTATCTTATATTTGTTTAGCTGATTTTTTTAACCTGAGGGCAAAAATACATTTATGCCTATGGGAAGTTCATTCATAGGTTAAGCTCAATGTTGTCAAAATTTGTTTAGATCCTGATTCTGTCATTCACTGTGTTAGCTAGCCCATCCAACTTTGTACCATTGGAAAATTTGATGAGCTTACAATTTATGTTTTTATCTGAGTCACTAATTAAAAAATTGAATTGCACAGAACTCTGAGACACTCTAATGAAGACCTCCTATCTTTTTGACATTAGACTATTAGCAACTTCTCTTTGAGTCTGGCTGTGCAAACAGTTTTGGCTTTATCTGTCTATTATTATCCAATAAATATGTCTCCATGTTTTCCACAGAAACCAAATATTTTATCCAAAGATTTCCTAAAATCTAGGTAAACTATATCCGCAACACTCTTCTCACCTTCTAGTTTAGTAATCCTATCAAAAAAGGAAAATTAGGTTTGTCTGGCATGACCATTTCTTGATGAAACTGTGCCACGCCTTTGGAATCACTAGTTTGCCAGTCAACATTTTAATGATTTTCCTAATATTTTCCCTGGAAACTACATCAAGCTCATTGGCCCCTACCTTTAAGACTCTTTCTTCTTTTCTTTCTTTTTTCTTTAATGACAGCAGTTGGACTTCTCCAATCTTGTGTTGATTCTCCGATTTTCTGTCTTTCAGAACTCACTGACAGTTGCCTATTATTCACACCTTTTAGTTCTTTCAAGAATTAATGATGTAGTCTCTCCAAATAAGATGACTTTAATTCAGCAGTGGCAGCTCATTATTTCCTATCTCCTTACTTATGGTGAGTATCAACTCCTTATTAGTCATTTTTGGTATCATTCTTAGTAAAGGCCAATCTTCCTTGCTGATTAAATAGGAACAAAAGAAGAGGTGAACAGGTCTTCTTTCTCTCTGCTGTTAACTATCATCTAATACACCTTAAGCAAAGGTCCTATCTTTTCTTTGATCCACTTTTTTCCCCTCCAAATATGCCTAAATCAACAACAACAACAAATTTTCTTGTCCTTAGTTTTCCTCATGAGTCTCAGCTAATTCAGAGTTTTAAGATTCCAAGCACCATTTTTACAGGAATATGCCCCACTCACTCATATTCTGTTGCCTGGGCTTTCTACCATTTTCTGTACATTTCTTTTTGAAATCTAAGTTTGTTGGAGAGGTCAGAGTTAACTCACATTGACCTTTTTCAGACATACCACATTTCTCTCTTAATTGGAATTGTTTTCTATTGTGTTTTTATAATTTCATTCTTGATTATTTCCCATCCATGTTGAACTGATGTTTTCTTCTGTGAAATATTTTAGTTCCTAGTATCACACTTATGTCCTTTCCTCTGAATTCTTGGAAATCTATTTTCCCAAAACTTAGAGTACCTTTCAAGTAATGTCCAGATGGGCTCTTCATTATTACATAGTCTACAATGCAGTGGTCACTGCTCCACATCTCCCTGACTTCTACATAATCTATCATTTTATCTCTCTTCTCAAATAAATTCTTACTCCATGTTATTATTAATAGTCATGTTAATAATTATGATAAATGATGATAGTCATTTAAAAGTATTTTAAGGTTTGAAATGTGTTTTATATATGTTATTTCATTTTATCCTCAAAACAATTTTATCCTGGGAGATAGATGCTATTACTATACCCATTTTTCAAGTGAGGAAATTGAGGCAGATTGAAGTTAAGTAACATGCCCAAGGTCACAGAGCTAATAAGCATTGGGGCAGGATTTGAACTAAGGTCTTTCTGACTCCAAGTCCAGCTTTCTATGTACTTTAACATATAGCTGGCAGATCCAGAATAGAATTTCTTTTTATTATTTCCTACACCTCTTCAAGAATCCAATTATCACTAAAGCAAGTCAAATAGTTATTATCTGTTCATCCCTGGGATAGAGCTTCAGTAGCTGTCTATGTAATCGAAGTCTTCTGTACCTACTCTATCATTCCTTTGTGCCAGATTGTGATCTATTTACCAAATACCTCATCAACTTCCATTCTCTGTCTTGGTGGCCTATAGTATACTCAAAGACAAAATAATTTCTATTTCTCCCATCTTTGATTTTTTTTTCCTAAATATTCTCTGTTGCCTTTCTTCCCTTTGGTTTCTGGATTTCCTCACATGAATATGCTTTTTTAAAAAAATATTATACAATGTTCCTTCCCCACTCCCTGTTAACAGTTTTGTTTTATTTGAGCCATATTCCAGTCATGAATGACATCCGAGTAAGTCTTAGTGATACCTCAGAGGTCAAATCTCCCCTCTAGCATTAAGACATGTAGTTCCTCTCATTTGTTACTTAAACATTGGTCACTGGTCTATAGATATCTGGGGCCATGGGTTTTACTACATGTTCCTTTTATGAATTTTGTCTCACAAATCCCTGGCTGTCTCCAATGCTTTTCTTCTCTGTGGCTACTTTCTATAGTATTTAATATGGGGAATATGAATTAACTATTTTCTTCCCCTTTTCTTTTTTTTTGTTTAAACCTATTTCTTTTCTCCATTTTTTCCCATGAGGTGGCAGGTGGGAGAAAAAGAAAATAGATTTATGATAATTAAAAAAAATGAGAAAAGAGTTAGAAGTACTGTGGACATGGACTGTTGCATGTACTTTCAGAACAGGCAACTTTTCTTAATTTTCCTTCATTGTTTTACTTTGCTAAAAAAGCTTTCATGGATTGAGGGTAATATATAAATTTTGGCAATGGAAAGACAAAACACATAGCTAGAACTTAAAAAAACCCTTTTTATTAGATTTTTAAGACATCTGAAAAATGTTTTATTATTAGTATTTATTATGTATTTTTCATTTCCGATCAATTTTATATAGTGAACCATGATCCAGAAGGGAGTAAACATGTGAAAACAAATCAGTCTATACTTTTTAGATACTTATTAATAACCTCATAATCAACTAATGATGAATTCACTTAAATAAGATAAAATTGATTATGAGTAAATATAAAGTCCTAAATACTTAGGTTAAAAAAATAACCTGGAACTAGAGGATGAAAGAGGTCAGAAACTATAATACAAGAAAAAAAGAGCGCTTATCCTAGAGTCAGAGAAGCTTGGTTAAAATCCTGCCTTTGCTGTTACCTACGTGACTGTTGGTAAGTCATTTAAGGTCCCTGGGTCTCGTTCTCCTCTTCTGTAAAATGAGGGCTTGATCCTGATGACCTCTGAGCTCAAGATTTATGATTCTATAAGGTAAGGGGTTAGGAGTAACTTGACGATTGTGTGAAACAAAAAAGATCAGATGCTCTCTGTAACAATGCAATTGCAATGACTCACTATTGTGGTACAGCACCCAGAAAGGCTGTTTTCACAAATACGCAGTATCCAGAACAAGACATTATGGGTTCTGTACACTCCACATTTTTCTGACCATCTTGAAAGGACCATGTTCAGTTGTGGAAGTCGCGTTTCCAGAAAAGCTTTAAGAAGTTGAAATATGTTAAGAAGAGGACGGTCATGATGTTGGAGGACCAGGAGATCATGCCATATGAGGACTGACTGAAAGAACTAGGGATGTTTAGCCTGAAAAAAAAATAGAATTTTGTAGGGGTAGAGCACAGTAATCAATCCTAACACATTTGTTGTACCTATAATATCCAAGACACCTTGCTAGATGCTAGGGATAAAATATAAAGAATGAAACAATCCTCAATCTCAAGGGGCTTTCATTTTAAAGAATTTTCAATTATGTGAAGAGCTTCTTTGCAGGGAAGATAAATTCATCTTGTTTTGCCTGGTAAAAGAATGCCCAATAATCAGATGTTGTAGAGGCAGATTTTAGCTCAATATGAAAAAAAAAACCTTTTCTAATATTTGGAGTTGTCCCAAAATTGAATAGGCTACCTTAGAAGGTATTTGGTTCACTTTTCTTGAGGTCTTTAAGCAGAACTTGGATAATTACCCATAATAGATATTATGAAGTGGGGAGAGGAGACCTCTTTTAGGTTATTGGTTTAATTGGATGATCTGAGAGGTCCCTTCCACTTCTAGAATTCTGTGAGTGATATAGATGTCAATGCTATAGAGAGTCAGGAGAGGGAGAGAAGATTACATACTGAAAACAAACTTTAAAAATTAAAATAATCTGAGCTTATATGTGAATAGTTATATGCTTTTTTAGAACCAGCAGCATCTCCCTGTCCTCTATTACTTCTTACCTGTTATCTTCTATGAAGGATGAGGTCGCCTGACAAGTCTCCCTGGCTTCCATATCTTCATTCTCCAGAAACACAGTTTGAAGGGTCACACAGTGAGCAGAGTCTTGAAAGAGTTAATATGCTGCCCGGATTGCCTTGCCTTTCTATGCATTGGAGCAGCTACCTGTCCATAATTCTGCAGTGAGGAAATGAGAAACAAATATCTAAAAGAAGTCTGGACAGCTGTCTATCAAATAGTGGTGAGGCTGAGTTCGCACGTGGTCCGTTTCCTTTCTCTATACAGATCCCATTAACTTTGGGTCTGCTGCCTCTACTTCCTCTGTCTACCCTCCCCTTGTGTTTATTTCCCTGACATTTCAATGGGAGTTCCACAAGCCGAGGAGAAATAGAGCTATGAGCGGCACTGACCAAGCAGAAACAAAGAAGATCCATGTCAATGGAATTATTTTACTCAGTCAAAGGAAACCCGCAGGCTCTAAGCAGAGGAGGGAGCCTAAAGGTTTATGGAATGCAATATTTCCAAATAGCCACTACACTAACCTTTAATCCTCTTTTAGTTATATTGAGTTTAAAATCCATCTCAATGAGATATTTAAGCAATTTTGCATCATCAATCAAAAGTTTAGAGCTAGGAAGAGGCCTAGAAATCACATCATTGCTTGTTCCCTACCAGTGTATTCTGGGAGGAGGGAGTAGAGAAGGAGGACAACAGTGGCCTCTTAGCCCTAGCAGAGACAACTACTAATGCACTCACCCTCAAAAACTATAGCGACCACCTTGAGGGTAAGGAAATTCAGATAAATCATTAGAAGTGAGCTGAGGTGGAGGATGAGGAAAAGGACCTTTTAAAAGGTAAGCCATAAGCCGAGCTTTGAAGTAAAATAATGGTTCTAAGAGGCGAAGATGAGGAGAAGATGCATGGTAAGTGCCACAGTACAGCTTCAAAAAATTTGCCACACTCTCTTTCATTTATTCTCACTTTTCGTAATGTAGCCTGGGTAGAACATTAGACTTATCCAAAAGGATTTTGTGCCCTGTGAGCATGGTGGCTGATATTTCAGTACAATCCTTTTTTCTCTCTCTGGATTTACTCATTTATGTTCAACGAGCCTAGTTGCCAGCCAGTCTTGGAATTTTTCCCACAAGTGTGACTGATCAAAGTCACATAACCACATGGCATACTTCTGTAGACCCTACCCTCCTATTCTTTCCTAGAGAATTTTAGTTATTTTCAATGCCTTCCCATAGAATTTTAGTCAATTTCTCTACTTTCCAATCACCATGGCATTGTTGAGAAGTGGATAATGAATCATCCAAAAAAATCACATATTTGCCTAGCCTTGCAGGATCCTTATTCTTCTGCTATGACCTCATCTGCTATTTATGACATTGATTTTTGTCTAACACAAGGGTAGTACTTTGTTTATCTATGTCCAATTTCATCTTATTAAATTGAACACATTGATGCAACTCATTGAGTTTTAAAAGATTCTTTTTCATCCAAACATTAACTTTCTCTGAAATTCTACACTCTCACCAATTTTTTTAATAAGCCAATGATCTATGCATTCATTGACATCATTGATAAAAATGTTAACCAGCCCAGGACCAAGGAAACAGAATTATTATACTCATAGCATCTTAGATTTGGAAATTAGAGGGACTTTAGAAGTCATTGAGTCCAACCTCATAATTATACAGATGAGGAAACTGAGGCATAGGGGTGTTAAATGATTTGCACAGGGTCATATAATCAGTGTATGAGATAGGATTTTAACTTAGGTCTTTTTGATCTCAAATTTAGTCCTTATCCACTGTGCTGCCTGAAAATCCCACCAGCTTGACCTCAATGAACACCTTCTGGATCCAATCATTCAATCGGTCACAAATCCACAAAAACACCACAGTGCTGTAGAGTTTGCTCATCATGTCCAGTGGGTTCTTTTGAGACTCTTAACAATGTCTTAATAAATAAATCAATTATTTTAAATAAAGTACTGAATAAAAATGGCATTACTCTGAACATATTTATTAGGAATAATATCTATGGCTACCTAATACTCCCTTAAATTATTGACACATATGCATATCTGTGGTACAGGTGGTTCAGTGTAACTAAGGATGTTCTGAAATGTATATCCATTAACTGTCATATACAATAATTAACACAAAATTAATTTCCTCAGTTAATAGATACAGAAGAATTAAATTAAACTTCAACAGTAGAAGACCAGTTGTAACTAGTAATCCACCAACAAGCAACAATAATTATTTTTGTCAGCAGTTATTTCATTTGTATATGTAATGGTAAGTTGTACTTTTTGGATTTTTTTATTTAATATTTTTAGTTTTCAGCATTGATTTCTACAAGATTTTGAATTACAAATTTTCTCCCTATTTCTCCCCTCCCCCCACTCCAAGATGGCATATATTCTGATTGTTCCGTTCTTCAGTCAGTCTTCCCTTCTGTTACCCCACTCCCCTCATCCCCTTTATAAGTTGCACTTTTTAGCAGACCAATTATGATCCTCTATAATTTGACAGATAAAGATGTAAGAGGTGTTATGTAAGACCATTTGGCAGAAGAAACACAAAAAAGAGAAAAAAATAACTCACTAACTGGGGTGATAGACTCATTACCTGAAGTAATACCAGGTCTCTATCAAGTCCAACTTATGTGTCCCATTTTGTCATAAGTGTGACCTTATATTAGATGACAAAGTCAACAAATTTTAAGCTCTGGCAGATTTTGCCATTGTGAGAAGAGGAATTCAGTCCTAGTAATATAAAGAGACTGCTGTCTTTGAGCTAACATATGGAAGATGAGAGGGACTTATAACCAGCAGGTAACCTACAAAATGATACATTATTAGACAATCACAAAACATTAAACATTTAAAATATTCTCGGTCTCCTGAGCTTCCTTTTCTGTAGCAATAGTAAAGAAATGGTGGAAAGGAAGATGAAGAGATTCCTCATAAGCAGAAATATGGCTAGAGTCCTTCAGGAGGATTCTTGAAGGTGAAAAACTGAAAAACACAGTTGGAGATTGAATCAAGAGGTGTATAAATTGAAGCTAACTAAAATTGCCTGCTAGAGATGATCCTGGATAATGTGGTTGAAGCTGGAGCAACAAAGATTGTGGCTAACTAGAAGTACTGAAGATGGGACAATAGTTCGCACTAGAATAATTGTTAGTTCTTAACCTTAGAGTCTGAATAAGATGAAAAGTCATTATGTAGGGCAAAGAAGCCTATAGGCCTACAGGGAAAAGGCTTCTAGGAGAAATACTTTAAAGTAGTTACTCTAAAACCAAGCATCCAAGAAACCAAGGAAGCAAACTGTGGTACAAGAATAATGTCATGGGGATCTCAATCTATGGTTTTTCTAGGTCAGCTATCTCTGTTTCACATAGAAATGAGAAGGCAGCAGGATCCCTAACCATCAGTATGTACTAGGACAGTATTCTTATGTACAGATGGTTAGTGATCCATTTTGAAGGAATCAAGTCTAATCTGTTGGTGTCATCTATATATAGACACAGATATATCCATAACTAGTCGACATAATCATAATATTCTAAAAATATGGTCAAATCACTTGTTTGATTCCATGTCAAGCAAACAACTAAGTTTTTGCTTTTCAAATGATTACTTTGTTGTCATACAGTAAACTAGTAAACCATTAGTAAACACATAATTATCATGTCTGAAATCCTTTTCTAGGCTTGTTGCTATTCTGTGGTTTTTATTCAAGCATATGTTATTTAGGAAGGTTAACATATGTGAACAACACCACAGCAAAGTTTATTGGCAACGGATTAATGAATCCTTGGCTTGGATTCTTAATGAAAAGAGAGAGTTCTTATAAAAAAGGACACAGTTTTCACCCCCATGCTATCCAATTATAAAATTTTCAGTGAGCACTAGAGATAAAACATCTGTGCCAGTATGGGAATATTGGTCAGAATGGTAACTAGAGTGGGGAGATTGGGCTATTGTCCCAAGGAGACAAAATGTAGAGGGCATTGACAGCATTTGTAGACATATGGAGGAAGAAATAGCCAATCTTAGCCCTAGTAAGCAAGAATAATTAGGCCAAAAGTAAACTACCAAATGGTTTTTCCTCCCCTAGGCAGCTGAATCCCAAGTGAGGGAATTTGGTTGGGTAGTATTTGTGTAGGTAGGAAGGAGGGGAATGGAAAACTTGCTGGGATAAAAATAGTAAGGAAAGGGACAGTGTTGAAAATAAGCATGATGCATTTGGGATTAGTGACGTATCTACATTGTTGTTACTAAAAAGGTAAAAAAATATGGCTGAATATATAGTTAGGATTAGTCTATCCAAAATCCTGAATGTCCTGCTGACTAGTTTGGCCTTGGTTCTCTAAGTAGTTGAGAATGGTTGAAAGTGATTGACTATGATATTTTTATGAACATTGGTGTTTTGGGAAAATTAATCTAGTGGCAGCACATTCAATAGACTGGAGATAGAAAAATTAATAATGATGATGCTAGTTGGTATTTAGACCATGCTTCAAAATTTACAAAATACTTTACCTACACTGTCCATTTTATTTTTTTCAATAATCTTGGGAGGTCACCATTTTTATCCCCAAATTTACAAATGAGGAAACTGAATATGAAAGGCTAAGTGACATGTCCATTTTTGCATAGTGAAAGCGGCAGGATTTGAACCCCAGTGTTCTTGGCTCCAAGTCTTCTACTCTAACCTTTATGCTACACTGCATCTCTAGATAGGAAGCTATTTTAGTAATATATGTCTGATCAAAAAGGGTAGTAGGGAGAATGAGCTGACTTTTATTAATGACTAGATTTAAATCAGGCATTCCTTTCAAAAACCAGTTTTGGCTTTACACAGAGATCTCTGATAGAAACTTTTAGAGCTAATTTTTTTTTTTCCTTGGAGGCTTTTGGTGTAGGCTCTTTGACTTTGTTGACTTCTTTAGGCTGTGTGTTTTGGTCTTCTTTGTCACCAAAGAAAGATTCCAAAGACTGAGACTCAATCTGAGTGCATTTTCACTGTTCCCAGCTAACTTATTGACCCTTGAGTTTTTTGTCGGGGTATGATTGCTTGTAGAGCAAAGAATACTTTGTTCCAAGCTTGAGGGGATGTGCTGTTGATTTCAGAGCTATTTCTATACAGCCAGCTCTGCCATACCAGCACTCCTCCTTCCTCAAGAACCGCCAACCCGGACCTGACACAAATCTTTAGCAGGCTCTGCACTCCTGCTCTGATCCGCCACTTAATTCCTCCCACCAGGTGGGCCTGGAGCCAGAAGTAACTGCAGCTGTAGTTCTGTAGCTGCACTTCCCAACTGCCCCTGGGGCAAACTCTGTCCACAGAAGCTTTTCCCACTAACCTTCTCTGTTTTCTTTGGTGTTTGTGGATTGAGAAGTCTGGTAACTGCCACAGCTCACTGATTCAGGGCCCTAGGGCCTGTTCTGCCCGGCTCCTTGTCTGGTTGGTCCTACTGCCACCCAGGCTGAGCTCTGCTCCCCTCCAATCCATGCACAATAAACCACATCCATGACCATCCAGGCTGTCCTGGGCTGGATCCCTGCTTCCCTCTGCTATTTTGTGGGTTCTGAAGTTCTAGAATTTGTTCAGAGCCATTTTTATAGGTTTTTGGAGGGACCTGGCGGGGAACTCACGCAAGTCTCTGCTTTCTAGCCGCCATCTTGGCTCCCAAGCTAATTTTTTTTTTAAATCAATAAATATAACCGGTCCTTGCCTTCATGAAATTTATAATCTAATGGAAGGACGCAAATAATGTAAAATAGATCTTTCTGTGGGTTTAAGTCCGCCTCTTTGTGACAATTTTAGGTCACATGAGTGAGTCGCATGTGTGACTCACCCCTGACGCTGAAAAAGATATAAAAACCAGGGGTTGGCCTCCTCTTCTTTGGAGCTCTTTGCCACAGCAGTGGTGGTGAGTAACTCTGGGCCAGCCCTTGTTCTGAGCTCTCGGGCTGAACCTAAATGTTGGTAACTATGAATTGTATTGGGTCTGTCTGTTGATGTTTGTAATTTGTTTGTATTTTGCTCTGAAGTTCAGTGTGCTGGCTTTTTCCCCTGAACTAAGTGAATGATATTTGTGTCCTGAATTAAAGTAAGCTTGCCAGCCCCTTCACCTTGCTTTCCTTATTAAGGCAGATCAAAAGAACCTGTGCTTTGGCAGGTGCTGGCAGCTTTCTGGGTGCTGGCTGTGGGTGGATCTTACACCCCCACAGAAGCTGCTAGCCAGATTGTTAAAACACATGTGGAAAATGAAATAGGGATCAGAAAGAGCCAATATGGCCCCATAAGAACAAATCATGCTAGAATAATCTTATATACTTTTTTTTTCAGGTTAACTAGGCCAATAGATCAAATAAATGCTGTAGCTACATCTTACATGTATTTTGCAAACCTTTTAATACAGCCACTCATACAATTGTTGTGAAGAAAAAAAGCTAAAACATGGAAAAGTATAAACTAAAAAAAATAGGTGAATTTATGACTGGTTGGAGGGTTAGTCTCAAACTGTAATCATTTATTTAGTCAGTCAGCAAGTATTTATTAAATGCATATTATATGTGTTAGGCATTGCATTAA
This sequence comes from Phalanger gymnotis, assembly GCA_028646595.1. Taxonomy (NCBI): domain Eukaryota; kingdom Metazoa; phylum Chordata; class Mammalia; order Diprotodontia; family Phalangeridae; genus Phalanger; species Phalanger gymnotis. The sequence continues at coordinate 2,902 of JAQQSZ010002031.1, read as the reverse complement.
ATCCTCAGGATACAAAGAAAGGCAAAAATATGTAAAATAAATAGTTTGAACTAGATGGCTTGGTAATTCCTCTCCAATTACAGATCCACCATCCCCTAGGACACTTTGGAGATAAGAACGTAATGAAAATTATGTTGTATGTAGAGATAGAGGATCTCAGCTTCAAATTTCAACTTGCCATTTATCATTCTTAGGATACTGAGCAAGTCTATCCTTTCTGCACCTTGAACTAACCCATTTGTAAAATGAGAAAGAATGGCTAAAATGCATTCAGGTGCATTCTGTCTCAACATCTATGACTCTGATCCTGCTTCAGTGGAAGGTTAGGCAAAGCTTGTTTCTCATTGTCAAGGCCTTGCCTAGTAAGAGCTCAGGCACAGTGTGCTGATGCGAAAACTAGCTCTATACTTGTTACTTGTTAAACAGATATGTTAACAGACCCTAAAGTGCCAGGACAACAGGAAGAGCACCTCAGGTGACCTTATTAAGCAGTCCACTCAGTGCCCTCCTACCTGTGAAGGCTCAGCATTGGATTCACTGAATAGCATCCTTTCAGAAATCTATATGATAAAACCTCCTTTAAAAGGTTTTCTTTCAACAAAATAAGGGAAATGTGGCTTCCTTTTCCAAAAATCATATTGAGTCACTTTCTGATATGGTCATCCAAATGAAGGGAATCATTTTTTTAGACATAAACACAGTAATGAGCTCTTTCGCTGACTTTCCTAGGTTCTAATAAAGAACTTATCAGGCAAGAAAGATAGAGGCTTATTGAACTGACTTTTCATCTTTTCACAACTAGGAGATGATTGTGTTTCTTTACACAGTATTGGATTGATAAAAGGTCAGAGCTGATTGGGGCTTTTCCTATTTATTTTCCATTCTAAAAATTCAAGTTATATTAAGAATAAAAATCAAATATTTGGTTATGCCTTCCCTGAAATAGGCTATGTTTTCTTTAAATATCAGTGGATTAGACATGAAAGAACAAAAAATGAATATTAATATACTTCTAGGAGTTTTGTATTTTTGTTTGCTTATCTAGATGCAATCATTTTTAAGGGTAGGGAATTCCCTGAGAAGAAGTCTCTCAATTCCTGCTGTTACTAATGCACATAAGTATCTGCCCAGCTACTTGGTCTTAAATCATCTCCTGGGTCCCTAAGGAGTTAATTGATTTGCCCAATGTCACACAGATAATATGGGTCATAGGTAGAATTTGAACATAGGCCCTCCTGGCTTTGAGGTTAAGTCTCTGTCCACTATGCTAAATTGTCATCATATATTTCAAGGAAAAGGGACATTTTATAGGAAACAAATAATTATTATGATCAAAATTCATATAACACTTCAAAATCTGGAAAGCATTTTATAAATATTATCCCATTTAATTTTCACAAGAGGCCTAGAAGGTAAGTGATACAAATATTTCAATGCACATGTCAGAGATAAGAAATTGGATCTCAAAAATCTTAAATGTGCTGAAGCTCAGAGAGGTTGAAAGATTTTCCCATTCTCACACAGTTATATATCAGAGGTAGGATTTGAATCCAGATCTTCTGATTGCTAAACCAGCACTCTATTATACCACATTCCATTTCTCAGAGGCAAGAGATTTATTTATCCACTTGGGTTTGGTGGTATCAATGTTATCTATTTTTAATTGCAACATACTCCCTTTTCTGTGGCCAGCAAACTACTAGTAGCAAAAGTAATTGGGAACAGTACTAGGCCAGCAATTTCATTGGTATAAGTAACTCCCAAATGTACGAACTGTCTTCAACAATGTAGGTTGGCATCCTTTCTGCAACTGATAATGTTAGACAGTTATAGAGAGCCCTAAGGGATTTTCCAGGGTCACAGTTTCTATCTACGGAAGTATGACTGTAACTCAGAATTTCTAGACTCTAAGGCCACCTCTCTATTGACTTTGCCATGCTGGATTTCAGTTAGAAAACCATTATTAAAATTCCAAGCCAAAATTCTCATCCTGATTGATCGCCACTACTATTTTCCAAAGAGCTTTTTGATTTAAGCAAACAAAGTTTGTTAGATATAGTGGCAGGGAGGGACCCCTTCTACGTCCACTCCAAAGATGCCAGAGAGAAAATCTAAGTGGAGATATTTATTGAAATCGATAGTCTCCAAATCACAGTAATGCAATGTTACAGGTGATAATATAAAAGCCTGCCAGCCAAGGTGCTCCAAATTATCACACCCTGAGCAGTCATAACTTGGCCAATGGCATTGGCATCATATTTCACTGTATGTACCGTACATTGCAGTCACTCTTTTACCTTACTGCATCTGCTCCAGGGAACTACTGCTCTGGGAGCTCTAACTTGTTAGTCTTCATTTCTCTGTGAATACATCATGCGAAAAAATATTTAAAATGTAAACAAATCATGTCTTCAGCACGTTTTCCCAGAGAGACTAGCAATGGCTGAAATGATACAAAGGATGGAAACAGAAATGCTTGCCATGTAGAAAAAAAAGATGGAGTATTGAACTATGTCACTAAATTAAAATGTTCAAAGTAGTATTATTTTTCTGCTTAGTGCCATAATTATGGCAAAACAAGGGGCGATGGGAAAAAGTAGGGAAGTGATGAATTTTGACTTGATGTAAATCACGATTGGATCTGTCCAAAAATAGAATAGGCTGCTTCCACAGGAAGCAATCTTCTCATTGATAGATGTGGCCAAGAAAAGGCTAGATGACCATTGGTGGGCAATGGCAAGGAAAGAATTCCACTTCTGGGATAAAGTGGCCTCACTGTCTTCCAAGGTCTCTTCCCAGTTTGGGATTCTAAGATTCTATGATTATTTGATCTTAGAAGAAGACCCTTTATAGGATTTTTTTATTCCTTTTAAATTGAGGTAAATTACTAGGTGAAAGGAGG
>JAQQSZ010002030.1:0-14887 GCA_028646595.1 Phalanger gymnotis | reverse complement strand
AACTCAAGGGTCAAGTTACATAATGATATGCATGTGGCTCATGTTGAATTGCTTGACTTCTTAGGGAGGGTGGATGGGAAGGGAAGAGGGGAGAGATTTTGGAACTCAAGGTTTAAAAAAAATAGATGTTCAAAAGTAAAAAAGTTTTTTTTTCATGCAACTAGAAAATAAGAGGCACAGGCAATGGGGCATAGAGATGTATCTTGCCCTACAAGAAAGTAAGGGAAAGGGGGACGGAAGGGGAATGGGGTGACAGAGGGGAGGGCAGACTGGGGAACAGGGCAACCAGAGTGTACGCCATCTTGGAGTGGGGGGTGGTGGAAATGGGGAGAAAATCTGTAATTCAAATGCATGTGAAAATCAATGCTGAAAACTAAACATATTAAAAATAAATTAAAAAAAACATATAGGGAATTGAGTCAAATTTATAAGAATACAAGTCATTCCTCAATTGATAAATGGTCAAAGGAAATGAACGGGCAGTTTTCAGAGGAAGAAATTAAAGATATCTATAGTCATATGAAAAAATTATCTAAATCACTCTTGGTTAGAGAAATGTAAATCAAAACAACTCTCAGGTACCACATATCTCCTGTCAGATTGGCTAACATGAGAAAATAGGAAAACGTTAAATCCTGGAGAAGATGTGGGAAAATTGCAATACTAATGCATTGTTGGTAGAGTTGTGAACTTATCCAACCATTCTGGAGAGCAATTTGGAACTATGCCCAAAAGGCTATCAAAATGTACATACCTTTTGACCTAGCAATACCACTTCTAGGGCTGTATCCCAAAGAGATCATACAAGTGGGAAAAGAACTTGTACGTACAAAAATATTCATAGCAGCCCTTTTTGTGGTGGCAAAAAATTGGAAATCCATGAGATGCCCATCAATTGGGGAATGGCTGAACAAGTTGTGGTATGTGAATGTAATGGAATACTATTGTGCTATAAGAAATGAGGAGCAGATGGACTTCATAAGAAGCTGGAGAGTCTTATATGATCCAATGATGAGTGAAGGGAGCAGAACCAGGAGAACATTGCATTCAACCACAAACACATTGCTTCTGTGATGACTAACTTTAGTGGACTTGCCTCTGCTCAGCAATGCAAAGTTCTAAGACAACTCCAAAAGACTCATGATGGAAAAGGCTCTCCACATCCTGAGAAAGAATTACGGAATCTGAACGCAGATTGAAGCAAACTATTTCCACTCTTTTTAAAAATTTTTTATTTTATTTTTGGTTTCGTTACATCTTTCTCATGGTTCATTTCATTGGTTATAATTCTTTACAATTTGATTATTGGAAAAGAAGTTTAATGTGAAGGTATAAGTAGAACCTATATCAGATTACATGCTGTCTTTGGGCGAGGAGGGGGGAGAAGGAGGGGGAGAAAATTTGGAACTCAAAAACTTGTGGAACTGAGTGTTGTAAACCAAAAAAAAAAAATTAATAAAAAAGAAGGAAATGACAAGTACTCACTGGTATTGTTGTCAAGCAAACCACAAGTGGGATAATTAAGAGTTGGATATGACTGAAACAACTGAACAACAAAAATAAAAATACTGTGATTTATATAACATCTAAATATATAATTTACAAATATAAGTGGTAATATATAAATATAGAAAAATTTTTGCGTGAACATAAAAATAAGAAAATGAAGGAGAAACACAACAATCCCAATCTTACTGTTGTTCAGTCTTTGTATCCCTGTTTGGGATTTTCTTGGCAGAGATACTAGAGTGGTTTGCCATTTCCTTCTCCATCTCATTTGACAGATGAAGAAGCTGAGGCAAACAGGTTTAGACTTGCCCAAAGTCACACAGCTGGGAAGTATCTTAGTCCAGATTTGAACTCACAAAGAAGAGTCTTTCTGACTCCAGGGCTGGTGGTCTATCCATTGTGCCAACCTAGCTGCCCTACTATTCTGAAGCAGTGGTTGCAAATAGTTTCTGCCTTTAAAGAACTTACATTCTACTGGACGGAGATGGGTGGTAAAAATCTAAGTAATGGCCAATATACATACTTGAGCTGCTGTTCTTGTTTAGTTATGTCTGACTCTTCCTGACCACATTTATTGTTTTCTCAGCAAAGATACTGGAGTGGTTGGCCATTTCTTTCTCCAGATCATTTTACAGATGAGGAAATTCAGTCAATTGCCCAGTAGAATTGGTATCTGCTCTTACATGAAGCACTTACATTCAAACGGGCAGGGGGAATTGGATTGGGATTGGGAGTGTTCATACAGATATGTAGAGGACAGTGGTAGTTAACCAGTGTTGGAGTAGTTCAAAGATGGGCACATTCACTGTGGATTGGGGTAATTGAATGAAGATATAGATAAAGCTTGAAGCAGCCTTGGAAGCCAATGATATTTCTCTGTCGAGGCAGTGTAGGGAGGTTCATAGAATGGAGACAGAGGAACCTCTGTGATCATGATATATCTTGCTACCCCCAAAACAGATGAGGAGTCCTATGATTCTGGTCACCCACACTCTGCTTGAAGTTAGAGGGGGGGACCTGATACTTCCTGAGGTAGACCTGGCCCATCCTTGTAAAACTAGGGGTAGTTTGATCTTCTCCAAGGGGACAATTAACCAGGTGGCCCTGGTTTGGGTGGTTTTGATTATCTAGCCAAGATTACTAGCAGCATTTGGGACCCCTAAGGCAATTAATTTTAGTAATTGTTAGAGAGGGGTGTGATCAGCCACACCTGAAGGCCCATCCACTTTCCCCATTTGCAGCCAATCATAAGGCTTCCCAACTACTCCACCTCTTCCTTTCTTGCATCTCAATAAAAATGGGGTTTTCTGTCCCTTCAGGGTCATTCCCTAACTGAGGAAGTCAGTCTTACCCACTTTGTTAAGAGCTATATGTGTCACTATTAATAAACTGTTATCTTGCCTTGAAAAAAAAATTCGTTTAAAAAAATTGTTCTAAATTTTCACCTTCCCTCCTGTGCCTCCCTCCTCCTTAAGAAGGTAATTAATTTGATGTCCATTATACATGTGAAGCTATTCAAAACATATTCCATATGAGTCATGTTGAAAAATGAAACACAGAAAAACTCTCTAACAAAAACAAAAAAAATTAAAATTTAAAAATTTTAAATCTATATTCAGAACACATCAGTTCTCTCTCTGGAGATCAATAGTGTTTTTCATCATAGGTTCTTTGGAATTGTCTTAGATCATTTTCTTGATCAGAGTAGCTAAGTCTTTCACATTTGATCATCTTTATAACACTGCTGTCACAGTGTACCATATTCTCTTGGTTCTGCTCACTTCACTTTGCAAGTGTTCATATAAGTCTTTCCAGGTTTTTCTGAATCCATCCTGCTAGTCATTTCTTATAGCACAATAGTATTCCATCACAATCATATACTACAGTTTTGAACTTGAAGTCTTGGTGAATATTAAATGTCTGCACCTAAAAAAGGGAGTTATCAGTGGGTGTTGTTTAGACAAGCCACTAATTGATTAATAACTCTAGATAAGAGACTAAGATTTAGCATTCTGAGAATCAGAGTACCTCAAAACTGGTATAGATAGGTGATGTTTTGTCTAGGATGCGATAAGTGAGATTTCACTTTATTTGGACCAGAACCAGTCTATCAAACCTCTTTCTTTCCATTTCCAAGGCATCCCTCCTGCATTCTAACCATCCTACTCATCCTCCTTCCACTCAAACTCAGAGTTTTCCCCTGGTATTTTGGCCTCTAATAGGTTAGCTTTTGTATTATCTTGCTCAGAAACGAGACACCATATGACTTACTAATCATATGCTTTCCCTCACCTTCTAGTTCTCTTTTATGTGTTGTCTTACTCATTAGAATATAAGGTTCTTGAAGGCAAGAACTGACCTGCTTGTTTGCCTTTGTATCCTCACCATGTAGCACAATGCTTATCATTGTCAGTGCTTAAAATGCTTCTTTTTAAAAATTAATTACTCATTCAATCCATCAATTAATTCTGGCACCTGATACCTTTGGGGCTGTCAGGTTTCAAGGTTTATTGTAACTATAGAACGATACTACTATCAGTGAAAGCTAGTAGAACACCTGCTACATTAGTTTAATTGCAAATGCTTTTCTTTTATCTTTATGGTATAGTCGGGATATTTCCAGGTATTGCTTTACTGGGATTTTCCTTTAAATCCTTTTTACCCTCAGTAAAGAAGGACTCTCAAGTCAATGATTAAAAAGAAATTGGAAATTTTGAATCTTCCACAGCCTCTCTCCTATGCTTCCCCAACTCTGCCCCTGACACATTATCTTGAATACCATGTTATATCTTTGCTGCCAAATCTTTGTCTAGCTCTGGATTGATACAGAAGTATGTCCTTTCTAATTCTGATATAACCCTTTAAGACTGTCTCTTCACTAACAGGTAGAAGTTTCCATGTAAGTCAAAGGAAATAACTACTTTGGTTTCTAGATAAAAGCCAGTGAATTTCTTTTCCCTAAATTATCTGGGTAATTCCCATAAATGACTCTCATTTTTATAGATGTATATAAAAATCAAAATATGACTAGAACTTTAGGGATAGCTTATATCTGTAGTGACAATTTTGATTTAAATTCACTAAATGGACCAGACTGGTAATATCTAATTGTACCTTATTGTCTCCCTCACGAGTAGGAGAAAGTTTATGGTCTATATGGTAAGGTCTTCACTGGACTTTTGAATTGCGTAATTGAAGCAACTATATCTCCTAGATTTTTCTAGGACAGTTCTGCTTTCAAGAAAAGATAATCTACTTTAAAAAAAAGTTTTAAGAATTTACTTTTACAAAAAATGCCTTGCCTGTTTTGGGGGTTCGGAAAATATGGTCACCATATCTATCCTATGGAATAGGTAGGAGAAGGATGTACATGTCTCTGAACATAGTACCCATTTGATAAATTGTTACTGATTGACTGGGGGTGGAGGGAGAGAAAGAAAGCCAGACACACACACACACACACACACACACACACACACACACACACACAGAGAGAGAGAGAGAGAGAGAGAGAGAGAGAGAGAGAGAGAGAGAGAAAGAAAGACAGAGACAGAGAGACAGACAGACAGAGACAGAGAGAGAAAGAGAGATAGAGAAAGACACAGAGAGAGAGACAGAGACAGAGAAACAGAGATAGAGAGAGACAGATTGAGACAGATTAAGACAGAGAGACAGAGAAACAGAGACAGACAGAGAAACAGAGACAGGGGACAGAGAGAAAGACACAGAAAGAGACACAGACAGAGACAGACAGAGACAGAGACAGAGAAAGACAGAGAAACAGAGACAGATGGACAGAGAGAGAGAAAGAGAGAAAGAGAGAGAGAGAGAGAGAGAGAGAGAGAGAGAGAGAGAGAGAGAAAGATGACAAACAGGGCAAAGGAAAAAAATGAAGAATTAAATGTAACTTTCCAATTGGTTGGGCCATCTCAGTCCTATTTATACTTTTCTTCAACCCATTTTGTGCTAAGTAATCTGATTCCACTGTCCAAAACAACATTTGATAGATTAAATATGAAAAGAATGTTTACTCAGGGATTGAAATGTCCATTTTGCTCAGTTTCATTAGTAGTGGGCTCAAATAGTCTTTCATTAAGGCAGAACAGTTTTCCCCAAAGGAAAGAAAAATGAGACACTTCTCAAGTATATGCATTGAGAAATAGAAAGGCTATTATGGTTTGCCTTTTGTTGTGTTATCAAAATAATATTATCTTTAGTAGAGGAGCTCTCAAAGAGGTTTAGATAAGCTATTGGAATCTAAATTTGAGAGGATTCTTTGTAGTTTAAAACTCATAAGAGGTAGGAGAAGAATTTGTTTTAAAAGGAAAATAAAATAAGTCAGCATCGGGTTAGCAGTGGAAGACCACTGCTGACATCTACTGTTCGTGAAAAGCTGACTGGAGTGTCAAGCAGCCTCTGGAGTAAACCCTCTTAAGAATAGCCATGTATGTTCCTAATGTTCATAGTTAAAATCTAGAAGCAGATCCCCATTTATCTCAGTTCAACAAACACTGATTAAGCATCTCTTTTGTGGTAAGAAGTGATTTAAATGCAAAAATAAAAACAGCTCCTGCCTTCAAAAAAGATGACATTCTATTGGTGGGATGTTCCCATAAGTACAATATGGGGCTGGGCATGAACAGATCAAGAGTGAGACCAGGTAGAATGCTATAGGAAACACTGAAAAGGGAGAGAGACTAGAAGGATCAGGGATGGCTTCAAAGGGGAAGTTTCATTACAGTTTCATTATGGAGGAGCATGAACAACCAGAAAGTCAGAAATGAGAAAGTTCATTTCAAGTAGTGGAGATGGCTTGATTAAGTACTGAGGCAAGAAATGTAGTGTCTAGTTTGGGGAACAACTAGTAGTCCATAATGGATGAAATGTAAGATCCTAGATTTAAGGGTTCAGTCATTTTTTCAGTTGTGTCTGACTATTTGTGACCTATTTGGGTTTTTTTTTTTGGCAAAGATAATGGAGTAGTTTGCTATTTCCTTCTCTAGCTCATTTTACAGATGAGAAAACTGAGGCAAATAGGATTAAGTGACTTGCCCAGGGTCACACACCTAGTAAATATCTGGGACTGGAATTGAACTCAAGTCTTCCTGATTCCAGGCCCAGTGCTCTAGCCAGGAAGCCAGACAGCTACCCAAATTGTTGAGTCATGTCCAATTTTTTTTGACTCAATGGACCATATTGTCCCTGAGGTTTTTTTTTTTTTTTGGCACAGATACCTGGAGTGATTTGCTGTTTTCCTTCCCAGTGGATTAAAGCAAGCAGTGGTTACATGATTTGCCCAGGGTCACATAACTAACAAGTTTCCGAGGCTGTATTTAAACTCAGTTCTTTTTGTCTCCAGGCCTGATACTCTACCTACTGTAATACTTAGCTGCCCAGATTTAGGGCTAGACAACACCTAAGAGGTATCTATTCCAACCTCCTAATTTTATAATGGGGGAAATTGGAGTGAGGAGAGTTTAAATGGCTTTATCCAGGTTCACGTGGTAGGAAATGATAGATGAGATTTGATCCCAGGTCTTTTGACCCCAGAGATCAGCACTTTTTCTACTGCGCTGTGCTATGGAATGAGGGAAAGAGAATAGCATGAAATAACAAAAGAAAGTAAATGGACACAGATTATAGAGGGCCTTTATATAAGGCTAGAGGATTTGTCTTTCAGCCTAGAGAAGCCTCTCTATTTAATTATTCCAAAGAATGCAGCAAAGGCATGTTAGCAAAATAAAAATAATTTCTTGGATAATACTCCTTTAAAAATCTGTATTAAACTCCATGGGGTTGACAAATCAAGAACAGGAAGAGTTTTAGAGGAAGTGGATGTTGAATTGAAATTTGAAATATGGGTAAGTTTTGAGCAGGTAGAGCGATACAGTGATGACATTGGAAGTGAGTGAGGAAAAGAGCCTGAATGCAGCAGAAGTCATTGTTGAGAAGCAATGGGAAATAAGAATGGAAAAAGGAAGTGGGCCTGGGCTTTGAAGACTGATGAAACCCTGGTAGAGACATTAAACATGACACAGCTTCTTGAATCTGACTTAAATCACTGACATGAGGATGTGGTCTGCCATCAAAAATTTGTCTGTCAATAGCTTACAAGCTGGAGTAAGAAGAGACTGAGCAGGGCTATGGTGAGAAATATACATGTAGCCATTTGAATTCCTTCTTTTTTAAAGAGGGGGGTAATTAATAATTTAGGCGATCGAGATCTGGTTGGTCAAATATCACCCTAATTATCTTTGATTTTGGAGGAATATCCTAAGGCCAAAATGTAAACATTTCTTCTCTTTTGTGTATTTTGTAACTGTACCGTTAGGGGTATTTTTTTTTTTACTAATCTCTTAATCAAATCACATCCTACTTTTCATAGAAGTCATTTAACCTCTTTGTAACCCCAGGGAACTCTCTAGGCTATAAATTGCCTGTCATTTTCTGTATTGGTTGAGGGAATTTCTTTTGCGGTTATTTCATATGTAAAAGAAAAGCTAGCCAATAAGAATATCATCTTTAGAACATGTTTAATATCCATCTGAGGCTGGGTGTCAATGATCCTGCTTCCAGAGATGAATGATAGAAGGACCCATTCCTTCCCTGATTCAGAAAATGTTCAGGTATCCTTTATTTCCTATCGGCTTACAGTGCAGTGACTGAAAGCCATTTGATTGGCTGTACTCACAATAGGCTTGAAAAGATGAATTCTGTGTCTCTCCATTTCTGTCTCTCTGCCTTTCTAATTTTGTTCTCTCTCTCTTACAAGTTGAGAACTGCTGTATGCTTCAGATGGGGAAAAAAGCAGAGGAATTGGCAGTGTCAGTTGCCTGTGGCCTGCTGCTCTCTTCTTTATCTCCCCAACTGTCCACCACGTAGCTGTGAACACACGGCAAAATTGTTTCTTTTGTCTCTGTTGTGTTTATTTTGTTTTATTTTTTCCGATCTTCAGTGAATGAGCTCCAGGTATGTATTGGATTGGGCTACTAACTTATGAGCTTCAAAAGGTTCAAAGAGCCATATAAAGGTTTAACAACTTTAGTCAGGTAGAGAATCTATCAATAGCTGAGGCAGCAAAGCCTGGCAAGGAATCAATTCTGAGCAGCCGTCTGCTTGACCCAGACTAGCAATCAATTGCCCTTGCAGGTAAACCACTGTATCCTGCAAGCAAGGGACCATCTCATTCATTGATATGCTACATGCATATGTGAACTTGGTGAGAGAAATATGGCAGCTAGGTAAGATAGTGGACAAAGTGCTGGACCTAGAGTCACAAACACTAGATTTCAAATCTGGCCTCAGACACTTACGAGTTATATGAGCCTGTCTCAAGTTACTTAACCTGTCTTTATCTCAGTTTCCTTAGCTGTAAAATAGAGATGATAATAGCACCTACCTCCCAAGGTTATAATAAGGATAAAAGAGGATAATGGACTATATAAATGCTAGATTGCTGTTGCTATTTTTAGCAAATGTGAGGCCATGGTACCCAGGGACAAAGACTTTTAGAGAGTAAAGTGTGCTTTCACTGTTACATGTTATTGTACTTTCATTCTTGTTATGTCTTTTCAGTAAATATCTCTTTGAAAAAGTTAATAGATGTTAGTTGGTTAAATGATATTTGTGGGATATTAACTGGTATTAGTATTGGGGGAAATACACATGATGGGCTCTCATGAATATCAGGAAAATATTAGGAAAAAATATTAGGAAAATAGGAAAAAAAAACCCAGATACTTAGTGGGAGTGTCTATGAAGAGAATACTACCAGGAGAAGAATCCAACCATTGGAGATCCAAATGACCAGTGAGTAAAGGGCTAGGAGACTGAGCCTCAAAGCTCACTAGGCACTATACATTGTTGTCATTTAGTCCATTAGTTGTACCCAACTCTATGTGACCCCATTTGAGATTTTCTTGACAAAGATAATGGAGAGGCTTGCCAGTTTCTTCTCCAGCTCATTTTACAGATGAGGAAACTGAGGCAAACAAAGTTAAGCGACTTGCCCAGGGTCTCATAGCTGGTAAGTGTCAGAGGCCAGATTTGACCTCAGGTCGTTCTGACTTCAGGGCTGTCACTCAATCTACTTTATTACCTAGCTGCCCATACACTATACCTACACTGATAAAAATAATTATCTGGATGACACCTCTTTTAAAACAAACAATAAATTATTTAGTGCTGACTCTAAATGAAGTAGGCAGTAAGCACAAGGAGTTTTGGACTAAATGAAGGTTGAGTTGGAACTTGAAACTTGGAAAGAGCTAAAAAGGAACTCAGAGATTATCAATTCAACTCTTCATTTTCCAAATGAAGAAACTGAAGCCTGGGGAGATTAAATGATTGTCCAAGGTGAAATAGGTAGTAAGAATCAGAGGCAGAATTTGAACCTAGGTCCTTCAACTCCAGAACACTTTCTATGCTATAGTCTTGCTCCTAGAGATCTGATAGAATGAATGCATCTCCAAAGCATTTTACTATCTGCTGCTCTGCCAGAAGGCAAATACACAAATAATTTCAGTAGAACAGTAGTTTAATTCTAATAATTCCTAATGCTTCAATACTTTGAAAAACCCGTAACATCATTGGAATGGCTACTCCGTCCATCACAGCAGACCATAATTCTTTTACACTTTCATAAATGATTTTATCAGCTTTTGTGGCCATCATTCAGTGACCAACCTTAACTTACCTAAGCAAACACTCAGTCCATCACTGGGTTATATTCAAAGACTTTCCAGCTTGTTTCATTGTTTCTGAGCTTGCATTCTATGATCATTGCCATCAAGAACTGTGCTGTTAAAAAATAAAAATAAAAAAAAATAAAAAGGGTCAGCTAAGTGGCACAGTGAGTAGAGCACAGGCCCTGGAGTCAGGAGGACCTGAGTTCAAATCCGGCCTCAGACACTTGACACACTTACTAGCTGTGTGACCTTCGGCAAGTCACTTAACCCCAATTGCCCTGTCTTCCCCCCTCCAAAAAAAAAACTGTGCAGTTGTTATGCATCAGAGTAAGATTTAAGTTAAAATAAATGAATATGATGACAATTTTATCATATATAAATAAAGCAATTGGATTAGAGAAAGGCATTATGAAGCAGTGAATAAAGAATCAGTCTGGGAGTCAGGAAAGCCTGGGTTCATACAGACTATGACACATACTGATTTATGACCCTTGACAAGTCATGTTAACTCTTAGTGTCTCAGGCAATTCTCTAAGAATATAAGCTGCATAGGAGGTGCTGACCTACACTTAGTAGAAAGAATATCTTCACTGTTAGTTCCTTATCTCATTGAAATATCATTTTAGATCTAATTTGACTATAATAAAAACGATGCTGCAATATGATTTTTAGCGGATTGATCCAATGCATTTCGATATGCACATTATGTGTGTGTGAAAATCTATACATATGTATCTGTCTAAATTTTGTATTATGTACTTGGTAGAAACAAAATATGGCTCAAATCAAAGATGCTTTAGTTTTTCCCTTAGGCAGAAAAAAAAAATACATAACAGGGTGCCCAGTGGTCTGTCCTATTGATATAGTAGGAAAACATAGAGATGTTTTTGAGACAAAGACACTTTTGAAGTTAATGGTGCCCCTGTGCTTATATTAGTTTCTTAGGCCCAGAGGAGAGCAAGAAATAGTTTTACAGAGAATAAAAAAAAAAAAAACATCTACTGAAAAGAAGGCATTAGCAAGCCAAATAAATCCCATCTGTTTGAAAGAGATAAGCTATCAGGAGATGAATAGAGAAGACTGAAGGTAGATTTAATAACACCAAGTAGATGAAAGATCATTACAGGGAAGTCACTAACTGTTCTCTATTCACACATCATTTTGTGCCATTCAACAATTATTTGGTAGATTACATCCTAGGAGGCCAAGAGAACTAATGCACCTCCCATAGTGCTTACTTACCTGACCTCCCCCAACATGTGATAGAGTCACTTCTCAATTTTTTACTTTGGGGATAATCTGTTGTGATTATCTGTACCTTCCTCCCCTGCCTTCCTTCTATTACCCAACCAGAGCTTCATCACAAAATATAAAGTGATTTAAAAATTAAAGTAAGCAAACCAAATTTTGGAAAGAAAATCTATTGCCAGAAATGAAATAACAATGATGTCCCAAGTCACAAAGTTAATATATATCAGAAGCATTACTTCCTAAATGCCAGGTCGGTGCTCCAGTTGCCATGACATTCTGCTTCTTGCATTGAAATTGTCATTATTATTATTATTGCGGCATTGCTCATTTACATTAGTTCATTAGTACAGCCAATCCTTTTCATATTCTGTAGAAGATCACAACCTCAGATTCACGTTGGAAACAGAAGAGAAAAAAAGACACTCACATTTTAGTGCACATTTAGAAACAGTTGTTCTACAGTCTAATTTTGCCTCTCTGATTGCCTTTCAGAAATTTTGAACTGGATGTACAATAAACATCTTAAACTCAACATGTCCAAACCCACATTTGTTATCTCTCCTCCTAAACCCTCCCCCTTTCAAACTTCCCTATTATTGTAGAGGATAAGACTATTCTCCCAGTCCTTTGGCCTTGCAACTTAGCTTTGTCAACTCCTCACTATCTCTCACCCCTCATCATTGTAACATTGCTGGAATATGCCCCTTTCTCTCCTCTGACAATGCTACAGCTCCAGCACAGACCTTCATCACCTCAGGCCTGACCTATTGCAACAGCCTGTTGGTGCATCTTCCTGCTTCAGATTTCTCCCCACTCCAATTCCTCCTCTATTCAATGCAGCACCAATTTCCTAAAACACAGATACAGCCATGTCACCCCCCCTCCCACCTTCATTCATTGAGCTCCAATGGCCATCTATAACCTCAAGGATCAAATGCAAAATGTTCTGTTTGGTGTGCAAAGCTCTTCCTAAACTTGACACCTTCTCCTTTCCAGTCTTCTTACATCTTTCTCTCCACTCTGTGTTCTTTAATCTAGTGACCCACTTGTTGTTCCAGGGACAAGACATTCCATCTCTTTGTTCCAGGTGTTTTCTCTGGCTATTCCCCTTGCCAGGAACGTTCTTCTTCATCTCTGCCTCCTGGTGTCCCAAGCTTCTTTCAAGTCCAAACTAAAATCTCATCTTCTAAAGGAAGCCTTTCCCAGATCCTCTTAACTCCAGTGCCTTCCTTCTTTTAATTATTTCCTATTAATCCTGCATTCAGCTTGTTTATACATAATTGTTTGCCTGTTGTCTCTGCAATTAGACTATGAGCTCCTTGAAGGCAGGGACTATCTTTTACCTCTTTTTGTATCCCCAATGCCTAACACTTAGCAGACACTTTAGAAATGTTTATTAATCCACTGGCTACTATTTGAAGAATGTCTTAGTGGAATATCATTTAAAAGTGTGATTTTAAACATTTCTTGCAAATAATGCCATGGGGGGCAGCGGCATTCTAAGACCTCTGGGCCCCTCTGAGCATATGGTTAGCAGCATGCACAAAAAAAAAAAATCATGGTATTCCTCCATATGACCCTGTGGGTCTTTCAAATGGATGTTTTTCAAATTTCAATTCTTAAGTTTCCTTAAAATGATTCCTCTTTCAACAACATTCCCTCTTCTTCAAGTTCCTTTGAGAGAGAAAAGAAATAATCTACTTCTACCTCTTTGCTTCCTTTCAAATTAGGTAGATGGTAACAACTGTGTTGCTGGAGCTCATTATTTTTTATCCAATACTGGCCTGGAGATGAGTTCCTCATGTGACTCAAATCTCTTCTATTTCAGTGATGGCCTCCATCCTTTAGATCATCCTTCTTCAAAAGCATCTCAATGTGAAGCATCCTCTGCTTGCCAGTTACCCTCAGGTATTAAGCTCCTTGAAGTTGAAAACAGAGAATTCTGCCTAGCAACACCATCAAGACATTTGTTTTGATACTCCTCTGACCACAAATGCATTGCATTTCAAATGCTTCCATCAATTTCAAATTCCAGAGACTTCAATTGTCTAGTTGACCTGGTGAGCAGAAATTAGCCTTAAGCAGATCAAAGTCAAACACTAGATCCCAGCAGGGAGTACTTACAGATAGCCCAAACAGCCTTGCTTTCTACACAGAAGATCAACAAATTCAGGAGCCTAGTAGAGATTCAGAAAAATGATAATTCTAGCCTAAAAATTCTTGCTGTCTTCCTCCCATCTCCTTTTATTCAAGTCCTGCAAACAGACCTATATATGCTTTTGTTGTTGCTTGGTCATTTTTTTCAGTGGTCTCTGGCTCTTCATGACCCCATTTGGGATTTTCTTGGCAAAGATAATGCAGTGGTTTGCCATTTCCTTATCCAACTCATTTGAAGAAATTGAGGCAAACAGGGTTACATGACTTGGCAAAATGTCTGAGGCCAGATTTGAACCCAGGAAGATGAGTCTTTCTGACTCCCCTTCCCCCCTCCCCCACCCCACCCTACCCACTCTGGAATTTTGCTGGATTTTCAAAATCCTGAATGACTTCAACTTTCTACTTCCTTTTGACCCTGGATAAGCACATACATTCATACTTTATTATGTGACTTCAGGCAATTTCCCCCTCCATAGTACCTATAATATTGTCTACCATTAAAAATAGATGAAGAAAAAAATGTAAATATGGACTTCCATTGTTGGTGAAGTTATATACTGATACCATTCTGTAGAACAATTTGGAAATATGACCAAAGGGCTATAACATCATTAATACTCTTCAACCAAGCAATACTAGATCTGCAGCCCAAAGAGATTAAAAAAAGGAAAAGGAGCTATATATACAAACATATTTATAGCAGCTCTTTTAGTGGTGGCAAGGAATTGGAAATTGAGGGGATGTCCATCAATTGGAGAATGGCTGAACAAGTTTTTATATGTTATTGTGATAGAATACTATTGTGTTATAAGAAATGAGGAGCAGAATCCTCTCAGACAAACCTGGAAAAACTTAGATGAAGTGAAAGGAGCAGAACCTGGAGAATATTGTATAAAGTAACAACAATGTTATAGGATAATCAACTGTGAATGACTTTCTCATTCTCAGCAATACAACAATCCAAGACAACCCTGACAGACTTATGATGAAAAATGCTACTCATCCCCAGAGAAAGAATGGATAGAGTCGAAATGTAGATTGAAGCATACTTTTTCTTTACATTCATTCTTTTTCTTTTCTTTTCTCTTCTTCCTTTCCTTTCCTTTCCTTTCCTTTCCTTTCCTTTCCTTTCCTTTCCTTTCCTTTCCTTTCCTTTCCTTTCCTTTCCTTTCCTTTCCTTTCCTTTCCTTTCCTTTCTTTCTTTCTTTCTTTCTTTCTTTCTTTCTTTCTTTCTTTCTTTCTTTCTTTCTTTCTTTCTTTCTTTCTTTCTTTCTTTCTTTCTT
>JAQQSZ010002029.1:0-14888 GCA_028646595.1 Phalanger gymnotis | reverse complement strand
CATGTTGAATTGCTTGACTTCTTAGGGAGGGTGGGTGGGAAGGGAAGAGGGGAAAGAATTTGGAACTCAAGGTTTTAAAAACAGCTGTTCAAAAACAAAAAAAAAACATTTTTTCATGCAACTAGAAAATAAGATACACAGGCAATGGGGCGTAGAAATTTGTCTTGCCCTACAAGAAGTGAAGGGGAAAGGGGATGGGAATGGGAGTGGGGTGACAGAAGAGAGGGTTGACTGGGGAACAGGGCAACCAGAATATACGCCATCTTGGAGTTGGGGGGAGGGTAGAAATGAGGAGAAAATTTGTAATTCAAACTCTTGTGAAAATCAATGCTGAAAACTAAATATATTAAATAAAAAAATAATTTAAAAAAGAATGTTCTGAAGTATGCCTCATAGCCATGGGGCAGCAGAGGTCTGGGGACGGTTGCTGGGCATGACTGCCTCTTTCCCTTTTCCACAGGCTCTCTCCTTTTAAAACATGCAATTTTATTGATGCTCTTTGTTTTGACATCAAAGCTATTTCTGCATACACTACTCTACACCCACAGCCACCCACACACACACACACACACACACCCATGAGCCTTGCCTAATCGTAAAGAAAAAGAGCTCAACACAATCAAACAGCAAAGGCTATACAACATTCTATACTCATGCCCCTCAAGGACAGAGGGAGAGGGACGTTTTTTTCATCTCTTTTCTGGGTGCAAGATGTACCATTATAATCCCACGATGTCTAGCTTCGTTATTGCGGTCTTTTAGTGTTCTTTACATTGTTGTAGTCATTGCTTGTATGGTTCTCCTGGTCCCACTCCCTTCACTGTACATCGATTCATACATATCCCTTCATGTCTAGACCATTGCAGTAGCTGTTGGTGGATCTGCCTGCTTCGAGTCTCTCCCCACTCCAATCCATCCTCCATTCAGCCACTAAAGTGATTTTCTTAAAGCCTCAGTCTGATAATGTGGCCTGCCCCCATCCCTCAACAAGTTCCAGAGCCTACCTATTGCCTCTAGGAGCAATTAAAAAATGCTCTGGCCTACAAAAACCTTTCCTAACCTAGCCCCTGCGTATCTTTCCAGTCTTCTGCTACCTTACTTCCTGACATGTACTTTTCAATCCAGCGCCACCAGCCTCCTGGCTATTCTACAAACAGGCTGTTCCATCTCTGGGCATTCTCTCTGGCTGTCCCCCATGCCTGGAATGTTCTCTGCCTTCCACTTGGACTACTGAACTCCCTGGTTTCCTGTAAGTCCCAAATAAAATCTCACCTCCTACAGGAAGCCTTCCCCAACCCTTCTTTAATTCCAGTGCCTTCCCTCTGTTAATTATTTCCTATTGATCCTGTCTATAGCTTGCTTCGTATACATTTGTTTGCATGTGGTCTCCTCCATTAGATTGTAAGCTCCTTGAGGTCAGGGGCTGTCTTTTACCTCCTTTTGGATCCTCAGTGCTTAGCACAGTGCTTGGCACACAGTAGGAGCTTAATAAATGTTTAGTGATTAAAGTCTTTCCATGTTTCTCTGACTTTTTCATATTCATCATTTGTATGGCATAATAATATTTCATTACATTCGTATATCAGTTCAGAATTCCCCAATAAATGGGTACTTGTTTTTTTTCCAATTTTTTGCTACCATATAAAGCCATACAACCCTTTCTCCTTTTTTCCTTTGAGTCTACCCTAATGCCTCACCAGAGCTCAACTTTCCCAAGAGATGCATGATTGGGTGAAGGGGATGGTGGACTGATCCTGACACCTTCAACCCTATCTTATTCTATGGTTAAGTCCCAAGTATGTCCAGTAATCATTCATTATGGAATCTAATTGCTCCCCTGCTCTCCCTCTCTGTCCTTAGACTTATGATATAATTGAGGCTTTCTTCCTCCCCAAGAGTCCTTGCTCCACTTTCCAGGGAGGGAAGGGTTTCTAAGGTCTCCAAAGAACCACATATCAGAAGTCATGGAGGAAGTACAAGTAAGAGAAGGGAATATGCAGACTTCTCAGGAAGACTCGGTATCAAACCATCAATCAATCATTTGTCTGAATAGCAATCAGATCCATGCTAGTAGGGCACACATTAAACAGGCATATACATCCTGAGCATTAAACTTCTTGATCTACATGCCTACCTTGCATTTAGCTTCAGACCTGGGCTCTGTGTGACTTCCACAACCTGAACACAGAGGGTCCACAGTGTGCAGCTACATCCTCCATATGGCTGCCAAAGTGATTTTCCTTAAGCACAACTCTGACTATATGATTCTCCTACTCAACCAACTGCAATTGCTTCCTATTGCCTCTAGAAGAAAATCTCAACTTCTCTGTTTAGCTTTGAAAGCCCTACCCTACCTAGTCCCAAACTCTCTTCCTGGCCTCAATGGACTTGACTTCTCCTGCACTCTGCAATGCAGCCAGAGAGGCCTTTTCTCTGTTCCTCACTCACAACACTCCATCTCACTTCCTCTTGCCCAGCACTGCCTCTTTGCCCAAAATGCACTCCCTATCTCAGCCTCATACAGGCCCTGTCTTCGATATAGCTCAGGCCCCATCTTCTACATGAAGCCTTTCCTGATTCTGCCCCCCCCCACCTGCTAGTACCCTCTTTCCTCTCAAATTATATTGCATTTAACTTCTTTGTTTATATTTGTATTTAAATTTCTTTGTATTTATGATACATGTTATATACATATATGTATGCATGTATGTATGTATCTGTTACTTGTAGTTATTGTCTCACCTTGAAAATAAGGATTGTTTAATTCTTCGTACTTCTGTCCCCAGTGCCTAACACAATGCCTAGCACCTAGTAGGTGCTTAAAAATTGCTTGTTGATTGATTGATGGTTCACTGATATCTTAACTATGCCAGGCAGCAGGCTGGAGGTCAGGCCTCTCCAGGCTACTCCGTCCCCGGCCAGACTCTTACCCTAATCTGCCCACCCTCAGAATAATCCTCCAGCTTTGGTTTCCAGGAGCCATCTTGCTGGAAGAAGCACGTGCAGTAGGCAGGTCTCATTCCCATGAGTGCCTTCAGCACCTGCCCAACCTTCTTCAGCCTAATTCACAGTTTGTCACGGAGAAGATGAAAATACCTCCTTCTGCTCACAGGACGGGCTTTGGAGACAATGCTGGATCTTGCCACAGAGCTGCCAGACTGGCCGCCGTCCCATGTTGCTATGGATTGACTCTGCCAGGCCCTCATGGGCATCTCGCTGTTTACCCCTCAGTAAATACAGGCCGCTAATGTGGCAGGCAGCACCATATGGCAGGTGCCTTCCTAAACCTCCGCCGTATTAGGTGTTCAGCAAGGATCGTGGCCATGAAAGCAGCAGCTGGTAATGATTTCTTGGGCTGCACTCCCCCTCACTCCCAGAAACACACCCAGGCAGAGGCGAATGCCAACCTACCTCAGAGTTAACCCTGTGCAAGTTCAGTTTTGTTGTGGGTGCTCTCACTTTCCAGCCAAGGCTCTTTAACAGTTCCAAGGAAAAAGTGACTGTGATGCTCAGGTTTGGAACACATCGTATCACTTATTAGGTGGATGTTTTTGAGGAGCCTGGGAATTAAAAACAAAACTAAAGCTGGCTTCTGGTTCCCACTATCTGTGTAATCACGCACCATTCCATTCCTCTCTCTGGGCCTCAGTTTTCTCATATGGACAAAGAAAGAATTGGATGAGATTTCTAGTAAGACAGGGCTTGACATCTCCAGACCACCTAGGACTGGGGGCACAAGCTTCTCTGAAGCTACTTAAGGGTGCTTGGTTCTTAATACTCATACACAGTTGGGTTGTACGATCATAACAACTAGGAAAAAAGATGCCCCAAGCTCTGGAAAAGACCATGTAGCTCAGAAAGCTCCACTTTAGGCCTGATGTCCACTGTAGACATGTCCCTGTGGGATCCATAGATTCTAGAACCAATCAACATGTATTTATTAAGTATCTACTAGGTACCAGTATTTGATACTGGGGATACAAAAGTAAGGCTTCATGCAGAAGATAGTGCCTGAGCTGTATCTTAAGGGAAGACAGGGCCTCTATGAGGCTGAGGTAGGGAGCGTGTGCATTTCAGGTAAAGAGGTAGTGTGAGGGCAAGGGGATGGGAGATGGAGTGTTGTGAGCACAGAACAGAGAAAAGGCTACTCTGGCTACATTGCAGAGTGCAGGAGAAGTCAAGTCCAATGAGGCCAGGAAGAAAGGTTGGGGCCAGGTGGGGTTGGGCTTTCAAAGCTAAACAGAGAAGTTGATGTTTTCTCCTAGAGGTGATAGGGAGCCATTGCAGTTGGTTGAGTAGGAGAGTCACATGGTCAGAGTTGTACTTAAGGAAAAACACTTAGGCAGCCCTGTGTAAGACAGACTGGAGTGGGGAGAGACTTGAGGAAGGAAGACCAATTAGGAGGCTATCTCAATAACCGAGGTGAGAGGTGAAGAGAGACTGAACTAAGGTGATAGCTGTGTGAGCAGAGCAAAGTGGTCAGATGTGACAGAAATTAGAAAGGTCAAAGTGGCCAGATATGGCAATGACTGGAGATGTGAGGTGAGGGCAAACAAGGAGTCCAGGATAATTCTTAGGTTACAAACCTGAGATACTGAAAAGACGATGGTGCCTTTGGTAGAAATAAGAAAGTTTGGAAGAGGGAGTGGGTTTTGGGGGAAAAGATAATGAGTTTAGTTTTTGACATGTTGAGATTGAAACGTTTCTGGGACACCCAGTTCGAAAAATCCTATAGGCAGTTGGCGATGTGAGATACCTGTGAGTCATCCGTATGGAGATCATAATGGGAGCTGGTGAGGATGCCAAAAGAGAGAGCATAGAGAGAGAAAACAAGAAGGTCTAGGACAGTCTTGCAAGACATCCACAGTTTGAGGGGGAGATGTGGACAATGGCCCAGAAAAGGAGACTGGAGAAAGTAATCATCAACCAGGTAGTAAGGGAACCAGTAGATAATAGTTTCAAAAAACAACAGAGAGGTTGAAAAGGAAACAGATCAAGAGAAGACCATTAGATCTGGCAGTTAAGAGATCATTGGTAACTTTGGAGAGAGTGGTTTCAGTTGAATGATGAAATCAGAAGCCAAATTGCAAAGAGATGCAGACCAAGTGAGAGGACAGGAAGTGGAGGCAGTGAGTATAAACAGCTTTTTCCAAGTTTGACTGAGAAAAGGAAGAGAGATGTAGGATGATAGCTTCGGGAAGTGGTAGAGTCTGGTGAAAAGCTTCTTGCTGTTTTAAGGATGGAGAGATGGGCACACTTGAAGGCAGTAAGGAAGGAACCAGTTGATAGGAAGTTGGAGATTTGAGGGAAGGAGATGATTGAAAATGCAATGGTGCTGGAGAAGACATTCAGCCCAACCTATAACTAAAAACAATTCCCCATTATAACACATCTCATAAATGGGTCGACTTTGCTTAAACACCTCCAATGAAAGGAAACTCATTACTTCTACAGACAGCATCTCATTTCATTTTTGGAAAGCTTTAATTGGGAAGAAGCTTTGTTGTTGTTTTCCCAACACCAAGACTTGATTTCACTGTCTACAATTTCTTCCCGTCCCTTGGTCCTTCCCTCTGGTGCCAAGTAGACCAAAGCTAATCCTTCACCTACGTGACAGCCCTTCAAGCTAAAGATCCTCAACTTCTTCTACCAAATCCCACATGGTTTAGACTCAAAGTCACTTAACATCCTGGTTGTTACCCTCTGGACCCTCTCCAGCTTAGCAATGCCCTTCTTAAAAGATGGGACCCAGAACTGACAGTAGTGCTCTAGAATTCAGAATTAAGGTTTTTCCCCTCAAAACCCCTTCAGTGCCTCTTAAACTGTGGGTGAGGCTATGACCCACAGTTTAAGAAGCAATGCTGAGGTCTGAAGATGTTGGAATGGAACTTCCCCTCCCCTCCCTTTCAGAGAGAAAGGGACCACTGGCCATCAGGGCTTCAACTCATAAGGGAGGGTCCTGGCCAAGTGTGCTCATCTTCCTTTTGGGACCTGTCCAGAGTATGTTTCTAGATGGAGATGCTCAGTGATGTAAGTTGAATTTCTACGAGATAGGAATCAGTGCTCTGTGAACACAGACTTCCTTCCCTCCCCTGTCCCTTTTGTTTCTTTTCCCTTAGAAGCCAATGAAATACATGGGGCTCCAAAACTTGGGAGGTTAGCACTTCCAAACCCCATTTTCCAGATGAATCCCAATATCAGTCTCTCCAAGTTGGAAGGAACCTCCAAGGTCATTTAGTCCAAAACTCATGTCTCAGCAGGAAATAAAGGGCAGATTCATCAATGATTTGATTTTTAAATGATTTTATTCTTGAAAGAAGTTTTCCTGCTTGAAAAGAAAAAAGAAAAATCACACACGACTTATGAACCAGAGAAATTCTCAGGCCATCTGAGCATGAAAGGTATTTTTTGTCACATGAAGACATTATTTGTGCATGACTTCAACTCTGAGCCACATGCTAATTAATGTGTGTCATTCTGTCCTTCAGTGAAATAGTTCTACCGTTCACTGACTCTATTGTTTCGTTTATGTTCTCCAAAGGTGTTTCTGAACTTGTGAGTTTCATCTTGGTCTCATCTTGGAATTCCTTCTTTGCTGTGATTTTAATATTGTGATTTTAATTTTTTTTTCTTCATCTCTTTTTTTTCCTTTCATTCTTTTGGTACTGTTATGACAAACCAATAATCATATCTGAGGGAAATGATACCTTTGTTGCTGATGCTATTGTTAATGTTGGTTCATTTGTGAGCCAATGCTCAAGTATGTTTTGTTAACTCCTTCTAGTCCAGAATATTTGTTTGTTGTGCTGGATTTCTCCATTGCTGCTTGATTTGAGATCTGAGTTAAAATCTGGTTCTGGCACATCCTAGCGGTCTAACCCAGAGTAAGACCCTCAAACTTCCTGAGCCTCAGTTTCTTTATATATAAATTGGGAACAATGATTCTCACTAGTCCAAAGAGAAGCTGCAAGGGGAGGGCACCAAACTGATGGCAGCTGCTGCCAATCTTCCTCATTGTTGTGAGTGATTTCAAGCTTTGCTTTGGAATATTTCCAGTCGTTTTATTTCTTTCCGGTATTTGCTTCTATAGCTGTTTCTTGAGGGGGATTTGGAAGAGTTTGACTTCTTAGTGACCTCTCCCTATGCCATGGAAGAGGCAGCATGACACAGTGGAAAAATGCTCCAGACCTGGAGTCCAACACCCTGAGATCATTTCCTGGCTCTGCTACTGACTAATTACCTGCGAGACCTTGGCCAAAGACACTTCAATCAACATAACAGAGTGAATTAAAATCTAAGCATGTTCGAGTCACTTGTGAATTCATCCTTCATCTGCTCAACTTTGCTTTCTGCACAACTGAGACCTAGAGAGACAAAGTGGCCTACCCATGGTCTCACAAAGGCAGAGCCAGAATGTGAACCCTGGGCCCCTGCCTGCCTCTGTCCACCCTCACCAGCAGAGCCTTGGTACCTGACCAGGTCTCTGCTCCTCTCCCCGTTAAGAGGGTAGCCAAATGGGGCTTTGCAAGGCCTATTCCTGGAAAAGGAACCACAGCTGTACAAGGGGTAGGTGGATAAGGGGAAGCACAGAGTTGGAGGCTGCTTCTCTAAGAGAAAATATTACTCCAGCCCCTTCCCTGCCATGCTAATATTCTCCCACAAGTCACTAACTTTCATCATCCTGCCATAGCAGCAGCAATGGTGAGTCTCAGATGATTGCCACCCTTCCTGTTCTCCCTCCTGGGGCTGGTGCCCATACCCAGCGGGCTGCTAAGTCCTATTTCAGCTATCATACCCTGCCCTAAGCCACACAGAGACACACTAGTTGGGGGTGGGGGTGGAGGGTATAAGGAGGGCTTGGCCCAGCTGCCACAACAACATGCTAACAGAGGGGAGGGTGGGGGCCAGCAATAGAAGAGGGAGAAAAGTGGTGTGCCACTTGGAGAGAAAGATTGAATGAGCCCATATGCGAGAGGATGGAGGAAGGATTTATGAGTGCGGCTGTAATGAAAGCCAGTTATCCGTGACCATCTTAAATCTTGTCAGCCCAGGGATAGGCGAGGCCATCTCTGATTTACAGATTGGAAGATTTAACGCCAGTGTTCCAGAGTGTAATCCTGAAATGAGATTCCCCTGTGGAGGCTCCCACTGAAACCTCTCTCGCAGCGGAATTAACTGCTCATTACATGCAAACTGGGGCCTCCTCAGCTGATTGAGAGAGGCCAGCTCCCACTCTACCCAGGAAGTCCCTTGGGTGCCCCAGGAAGGTGGCCACCAGCCAAGGGCTTCATGCCGTCTTCCACAGTGTCCCAGAGCAGCCCCCCACCACAAGACAAGCAGTACTTCTGAGAGCATCTAGTTGAGTTCAGCAGAAGGGAAACTGAGGCCAAAGCAACACTGAATAGCTAGGAGGCATTGAGGAGTGCATGGAGTGGGCAGAGCTCTAACTATCACTGGGCAAACAAGGCACCAAGATGAGGAGCCCGTCCCCCTCACACACCCCCACCCCCATACTCCTTCCCTGGAACTTTCCTGGAATGCTATTTCAGGAAGCCTAGACAATTCTCTGCTCTCCTCCCATCTCCTTCTGTCCCTACTTGTATCTAGAGTCAGGAACTGTGATCAAATCAACTCTTGTCCATCTACCCCCCGTAACCCCACTTGCCATCCCCGCAACCTTCCGGACCATGCGCTCCTCCTTGGCCAGCACCCCCACGTGTGTTGTAAGCTCCTTGAGGGGCATGCAATGTCTTGGCTTTTGTATTTGCATGCTCAGTAGTTGGTACTTAACAAATGTTTCATTCATTCATGGGAGCAGTCACCAAGTACTTTATTCCCACTTTGCCTAAGAACACTGGAATCCAAGACTAAAGAGTTGACCAAGAGGATCTCCAGCACCACTCAGACCCCTTCTGCTTACATCTGGGGTAGGTAGCACCACCTCCTCACACGCACCCATGGCTAGCATTAGGCAGCATTGAATCAACAGATATTTATTGGGTCACCTACAGCTGCAAGGGCCTGTGTTTGCTGCTACAAGGGATAAATTAGCATAGAAGTGCCTTAAGGCAATGACTATTCCATTTCTGACTTTATATCTCCAGGGCTTCATTCAGGGCCTGGCATATAGTAGGCACATAAGAGATGCTTGTTAACTAAACTAGGATGGAGAAAGCATGGCTCCTCCCTCAGTGCTGGCAGAAGGAGGGGCTGTAGTTTGGTCACCCAGCAATGCATCCACTCTCCATACTTACTCTGATGGCCCACGGACAGCAGAAAGAATCCATTGCTGGATTGGTACTCAAATCCTTTGCAGCTGGGGAGAATTTTCCAGGGTTTTCACTCTCTTAAAATAGCCTTCAAGAACCCTGGGTGACCTCCACGCTGCAATGAGGGATCAGAGAAAGACGTCAGTGGAGGGAGAAAAAAAAACTTGTGGTATCATGGGAAAAGCACAGGATTTGGAAATCAAACAGCTGGCTTTGCAACCTAACTCTGTCACTCCCTAGCTATGTGACCTTGGCCAAGTCACTTTCCTTCTCTGTGTCTCAAGTTCCTCATCCATTAAATGAACATGGGATGAGCTAATTTCCAAAGTTCCTCTTGGCTCTAAATCCCATGATTACTACCTCAGTTCCTACGGACACATGGAGAAAGTCCCGAATCAGGAGTGGGACAGACAAGGAGAACTGGTATGGTCGGGAAGGCTCACAAGATCAGAGATTTAGGGTTAGAAGAAAATTTAGAGGCCAGCCAGTCCAACCCTCTCATTTTACATACGAAGAAACTGAGGCCCAGAGAGGGAAAGCTGTAACCCAAGGTCACACAAAGAGTAAAGAAAAGAAGTGGGATTCAAACCCAGGTCCTCTGACTATGTTCTGCACATTGCACCATGTTGCCTCTCAGGTAGAAATTGAATTGGGCGTACAAGTGACAAATGGGCAGGAAGTAGCGAGGCAGAGGGAAGAGGAGGGTATTCCAGGTTCTGGGGAAACCTGCAGCAGCCAAGGTGTGGAGGCAGGATGACAGAAGCAATATTTTCAAGGTCGGAGGCATAAAAGATGAGCTGTCACTGAGCTATAGGATCTAATGGCAAAACAGCCTTGAAGACATGGAACCTGCTTGCCTTGGCCCCATAACCCAGAGAGAACATGACAAATCCTGGAGGTTTAGGCCTAGGAGGAAAGGGTGTGAGAGCATGGAAACCCAAGCCGAGCCATTACTCACTGGCAAACAGCCTGGGAGAGGGAACATAATCATCTCCTAGTGATTTGGGGGCAGTGGTGTTCAGGGGACCCCACTCCTGCCATTGCCAACCCCCTGTCCAGACTGGCTGCTCCAGAGACGCCGGCCATCTGTCCAGCTGGTGGAGGGGGCAGCAGTAGGAAACTGGGCTGTGAAAGCTGCCCAGAGAAATGCCCAGGTCTCAGTTGCCCAGCCTTATTCTCTGTTAGTATGTCTCATTAGTCCCTAATGAATTCAAAGAAAGTTCCCCCACACGATCTAGCCCAATTGAAAGGCATATTTCCAGAGGCAGCAAGCATACACCCCCACCCTGGCTGGCCTCCAGCTTCACCCAGACTGAAGGCTGATGCTGCACACTGTAAATATTGTCTTTCCTCCCCTCCAGCTGACGAGCCCATGTAACTCGGGCGGAACAATCAGAGTTCGTCATCTGTAGACAACAGTGGAGAATTCCAGCTAATAATCCTCATAAAAATGGGCTATTTAAAAGGCCTCAGGCAGCAATGACTGTGGGTGGCAACGGGGGAAGCCCGGGTAGCCACCAGGCACATCACAGAGCAATGCAAGCTGTGGATGGTCCAGCAGAAAGGCAAGTAGACTGTGGATGTCTTTGGGTGGAAGTTCCCAGACTAAGGGGCCTGAGGGCGTAAGGCCTTGCAGCTAAGGAGAAAGTATACGTGTTCCCTCCGGTCCCATCTTGGGGTACTGGGAAGGTGGCCAATGGCTCAAGCTGCTTAGGGGCATGGTGGCCTGGTCTGCCAGGGGCAGTCTGCAGCTCAGGGAGTAAAGACCTAGAATCAAGAAGTGGATTGGTTACCAAGATACCAGAGGACCAATGATGACGTATGCTACCCACTCGCTGACAGAAAGGTGATGGACTCAGGGTGCAGACTGAGACCTATTTTGGGATGTGGTCAGAGTGAGAACTTGTTTTGCTTGACTATATATATTTGTTGAAATGGTTTTGTTTGTCAGTTTTTTTTTATCAATGGTAAGAAGAAGAGAAAATATTTTGTTAATTTAAAACAAATTTTTTTTAAAAGAAGTTGGTTAGTTGTTTTAGCAATTCAGTTCAACTAGGGGCAGCTAGGTGGTACAGCAATTAGAGTACCTGGCCTTAAATCAGGAAGACTCATCTTCATGAGTTCAAATCTAGCCTCAGAAACTTGCTAGCTGTGTGACCCTGGACAAGTCACCTTACCCTGCTTGCCTCAGTTTCCTCATCTGTAAAATGAGCTAGAGAAGAAAATGATAAACCACTCCAGTGGTTTCTCTACCAAGTTCTCTACCAAGAAAACCCCAAATAAAAAGCTGGACCCAATTGAAAATGACTGAAGAACAACAAAATTGTATGTAAGAGCCCACTCTCCAGGATTAGGGAGAGAAAGAGCAAAATAAATGAAACAGCCCCTCACCTCAAGGAGCTTATAGTCTACAGGGATGGCCGTGGAGCTACGCCATTTATCCAAATACCTTCCATTTTGTACTGGAGAATACAGAGGAATGAGAGTTTTCCCAGAAGCGTTCTGCCACCACTCTGAGGGGAAGTCAGGAGTCCTGGCTAAGATAAGACCCAAATGTGAGGAGCAAGAAAACACTTGTGGGAGTGCTATTAGGAAAGGCCTTGTATCGCCTGGACTGGAGCCACAGGTTTGAAGAGGTGGGAGTGAAGAAGAGAGGACATTTCATGAGTTGGCAGAAAGCAATGCCAAGGTCCAGGAGTAGAAGATGAAATGCCAAGCTCAGGAGCAATTCTTAGGCACATGGGACTAGAATGAAGAAAGTGAAAAGGGGAATACCATCAAATAAGCCTTTAAAAGCCAAACTGAGAAGTTTGTATTTTACCCTAGAGGTCATAGGAAGCAAGCGAAGATTCTCGCTGAACAGAATCACATAGGTATTACAGTGGAAAGAGTAAAGGATTTGGAGTCAAAGGATCTGAGTTCAAATCCAGCCTATTGTCTGTTACACATGACCTTTCTTCTTCTGCAAAATGATGAAGCTGGATGATGTAAACTCTAAGGCTCTTTTGGGATGTAAATCTATGCTCCCTCATCAATGTTGATTTTGTAAGATGATTTGGTACTGAGGTGCAGGATGGATTATAGAGGGGCGAGACTAATTTAGAAGCTATTATAATGCCTCAGTAAAAGATGATGATGATGGCTGATCTATGGTGGTGGCTATGGGTGTAGAGAGAAGAAGGATACGAGGCATAATATGAAGTCAGAACCAACCAGACTTAGCACCTGATTGGCTATGTGAAATGAGAGAAGAGGAAGAGGAAACCATAACTCAGAGGTTGTAAGCCTTCGATAAATGGAAGGATCAAGGGGCCTGCAACAGAAACAGGAAAGTGGGAGGCAAAAAGTCAGCTTTCGGAACGAATAACAGAGGCAAACCCCAGCCAGGAGCAGTATCCAAGATCTAGAAGTACAAATTGCCAATGAAAAGAACACACAATCTCCGGGGTGGGGAGGGGTAATAATTCTAGACACAAAATGGTCTGGACAGATATGAGCTTATCCATAGAGCTACATATCCAATGTGACTCAGTATGGTGATTGGAAACAGTAATCCAGGGCTAATCTCAGCACACTTCTTGTAATCAACCAACAAACATTAAAGAAGTTCTTACTGTGTGCCAGGCACTGTACTAAGCACTGGAGATAGAGAGAAAAACCCAGAGTCTCTGCCCTCAAGGAGCTTATGTTCTAATGAAGGAAAGTGTTTCTCTTCTTACCATTGATAAAAACCTGAAAAACAAAACCATTTCAACAAATATGCATAGCCAAGCAAAACAAATTCCCACACTTACCTTCTCAACACACTAGGTCTTTGTTATGGAAAGAGAGCTGAAAAATATTTATGTATATTTTTATGATTCCCATTCAGCAGTCACAAAAAATGTTTATCTTATCTAACTTTTCTAAAATTCTATTCAGATTTTTAACTTATTTCTTGTTCTTTCTAAGTCTAAAAGGGGTACAATAAGATCCCTAATAAATATTGTTTTGCTATATAGTTCTCCCTATAGTACAATTAGTTTTTCCTTTAGATATTTAGATGCTGTGCCCTTTGGCATCTAAAATTATTGACATTATTTCATTGTCTAAAAGCATAGTAGTTTTCCTGATTATTTCTTTCTACCATGTCTATTTTTACTGCCGCCTTGTCTGAGATCATGACTGCCACCAATGATTTTTTAAACATTCACCTGAGGCATAATAGAGTCTACTATAGCCCTTCCTCTCAACTCTATGCCAATCTTTAAATTTCAAGTGTGTTTCATGTAAACAACATATTGCTGGATTCTGCTTTCTCATCCATCCTGTCACCCTCCTCCATTTCATGGGTGAGTTTACCCCACTCACATTTCAGTTAGGTTGTTAACTGTGGGTTTTTTCTTCTATCATATCCTATCATAATGCTTCCTCCTCTGGTTCCCTCCTCCTTTTTAAGAGGAAAAACGTAATAAGAGGAAGAAATTGAGATGAACAAAAATTGTCAATAACTGAAGTAGACTGTTCCTACTTCTTTGTGCTTCCTGTCTTCACCCTGTACAGACATAAATTGTGAGGTCTTATCCTTTCTTTCAATCCTTTTAAACTCTTCCCTCCATCCATCCTCTTTAAGTTTGAAGTTTTGCTTATGATAATTCCCTCACTACCACTACTCTCCCCCTCCTAAACCATCTCTTCAGATTTCCTTTCCTTTCTAGTAGTTACTACTAAGTCATGTGTGATCCTGACCTGATCCTTGGTACCTGACTTCTTACTTTGTATCTACTCGTAGTATTTT
Source organism: Phalanger gymnotis (assembly GCA_028646595.1). NCBI lineage: Eukaryota > Metazoa > Chordata > Mammalia > Diprotodontia > Phalangeridae > Phalanger > Phalanger gymnotis. The sequence continues at coordinate 842 of JAQQSZ010002029.1, read as the reverse complement.
TCCTTTGATCTGAAATCTCTGGTTTTTGCTTATGACATTAATGGGTGTATTCACCTTGGAGTTGATCTTAAAAGTGACTGGTAGATTCTATCTTCATTTGTCCTGGAGGAACCTTATAAAATCTGACAATGGCTTACCCAGCCTGTGATTGAAGACCTCTAACAAGAGGAACCCACTACTCTCCTGAGGAAGCCCATTCCACACCTATTTAGCTTAAAGTGCTAGTTAGCTTTTTCTTACATCAACCTAACTTTACTTCTTTGCAACTTCTGCCCAAGTCTACTCATTCTGCTCTCTGGGATCAAGTAAGATAAGTTTCATTTATCTTCCACAAACATGGGAAGAGAAGTCTCACATCTCCCCTGACTTCCCTTCTCTAGGCTAAACATACTCAATTCCCGCAGCTAAGCCCATTATGCCATGGTCTTTAAGATCCATCAGCAGCCTGGTTCCCTTCTTCTAGACTCTTTCCAGCTTCTCAATATCCTTGTTAAAATGTGGCACCTAGAATCAAACACAATGCCCCTGATGTGTTCTCGCCTCATCTGGAAAATGAGGAAGTTGCAGTAAGTGGACTCAAGGGTCCCTTCCAGCTCTGCTATGATATTATGACTAATACAGAGCACAGGGTACAGTACCGTAATGTGAGAATCAAATAAAGTATTATGTGTAAAACACTTTGCAAAACTTAAAGCATACTAAGATGGCGGCTGGGAAGCAGTGACTGGCGTGAGCTCCCCACCAAGTCCCTCCAAAAATCTATAAAAAAATGGCTCTGAACCAATTCTAGAGCTGCAGAACCCACAAAGTGGCAGAGGGAAGCAGGGCTCCAGCCCAGGACA